>CAJVPT010007482.1:0-10020 GCA_910592055.1 Acaulospora colombiana
TTTCTATTAGTGAGTTTACCATTTTTCTTTGATCATTTCGCAGGTTCTCACATCTTTGTTCTAAGGCTATTTTAATTGTATTTCTAGCCTTTTTTGCTTCAAGGTTCTGATAAGTAAATTTAAGACCTTCTATTGCATCTTGTATATTTTTTTTCAATAGTGTCCATGGGATATTTAAAAGACTATATTGAATACAACAGTTTTCAATCTGATAATTGAAATTGTGAACTCTGTTATGTTTTTCTATAGCTGTACTCAGAATCTGTAGCTTGTTCGAGTTGTTAGAAGACTTTGCTTTTTTGAAGAGTATCATTAATTGTAATGCTCTTCTGAATTTGATGAACTCTGGACTATGTTTATAGTGCTTAATTCTTGATATTGATATGTTTTTGGTTGCAAGCTTGTTGAAGGCTGCCTTGTTAACTAGTTTTTCGAATGTCTTCCATATTTTATTTACTTGAAGTTTCCTCATATTTTTTTCTGATTCTTCTTGTAATAAGGGATCTAATATTATTTTGAACTTATGATTCAAACTGTTATCAAATGCCTGCCATTGATCTGTTGTTGATCTTTTTATATCTATTCTTTTCTTCCCTTTGATAGGCAATTTGTGAACTATGTTTCTGGTGAAAAGATTGATATTATGTAGTGTCATTATTAGCATTGTGTGATCGCTATTTGTAACTTCCTCCATGCTCTGATTGTCAAAATGTAGGATTGGATATCTTATTAGACCTTGTGATATCCATATATAGTCAATTTGACTACTACTTGTTGCATTCCATCTTGTTGGGGTTTTATTTTTGCCTTCCCATGCTGCCTGCATATCTAAGAAGCTTTATTTATTGAGAAAGTTGAATAGAGAAATTTCTGAATGCCATGCTGGTTTGAATTTTGCTTTGAAAGATGATGTTCTATCTTCTGTGGATTGTATGCTGTATTGAAATCTCCCATTAATATTATATAAAAGCCTTGTCCATGTTTATTCTTGATAAGACTTTTCACTTTCTCTTGAACTTTTTTGCTTCTTTGCTTATTTGATGGGATGTAGATTTGCATAATACAGATTTTGTTTCTTTTCATTAATAAGTTGACTACAATTAAATATCCTTCCATTTCTTCTACTGATGCTACTTTTTTTTTGAGATCTTTTCTGATTAGTAGACTGACTCCTATTCCATAAATAATGTCTGTGTTGGTACTATGGAAGTGTTTATATAATGTCGGATTGTCTAAGACCCATTTTGCCTTTGTTTGATCAATTTGGTTTCACTTAATCCTAGCATTCCTATTCTTTGTTCCTGCATATCTTCTATAAGGCTATGTTAGATTACTGTATCTGAGTTGCCTCTAATATTGTGTATACTAATTCTTATTACTTTCTTTGAATGTTATCATCATCAATTTTTTTTGATACACCTTTGTCTTTTACTTTCTTGAGAAACTCCATTTTTTCTATTTAAAGAAATGTGTCGACGTTATACTTGTTCTGCTGTTGAATCATTTCTTCTTGTTCTATTTGTCACCCCTTGTCCTTGTTGTAGAAGGATCGGGCCAGTCCTTCTTGTTGTTGTCTTAAACAACTAGTATTTCTAGAAGCAATTTGGCCTCTTTCTATCTTCTCTTATTCATTTATTAGAAGTTGTTTTTCTTTCTAGTCTTGAGATTCTACCATTCAGCCTTTTTAAGTTTACTAAAATAAGGTTTAAGGAGTTCTGTCTATCTTCAGTCTCATATTCTGTATCTTTTCTCCAGGAAACTTTTTGTCATCATTGATTGCCTATCAGTTTTCTATTACTTCCTGTAGCTGAACACCTAAATATTCTATTTCTCCACTGTTTTGGTTCATTGTTATAAGTTTGTCTAGTATTTTTTTGACTTCTTATTAGCCGGCCTTGCTTCAATAGTTTTTTGGTGACTTGTTAGAACTGTCACTATCATTATAAGAGCTCATTTGTTCTAAGCTTCTGGATCTCCATTTGGGCTTCTTATTACTTCTAATATCTGTTCTTCCTAACCTTACAGTAGGTTGATTAGATTCATTATTGCTTGAATTACTCTCTAGTTTGGAGACTTCTGATTTAGAGCCTTCTGACTCAAAGCCTTCTGGTTCATAGACTTCTGGTTTGAAGACTTCTGTCTCATAGGATTGCTTTTTTAAGGCTTCTATTTCTTTGGTGAAATATTTCTTGGCATTCCATATTAGCTTGTGTCCATGGATAAAAATATGTTGTTTCAATACTCTTGCTAGGTCTTTAGCTGATACAAAACATATTACTATATATCCTTTTCATTTGAGTGTATGAGGGTTTTTAAATGTATAGCATGCCTTTGCTTTAGTATGTCTGATTGCTCTTGAGATCAAACTGGTTGTAGTATTGTGTGTTCTATACAATCTCAAGGATTGAGAGTTCTACTGTTGATAATATTATTAATCTCATCATCGTCTAGCTCATATTGGGTAAAGATAGCTCTGATTGTTTCTTGATTGATATGGATTATCCATTCTTCTTCCATATTATTGTATTGCTAGTGTAGTATTATTTGAGCTTTAATTCTTCTTTGTGATCTTGAATAATTATAGATATGAATATTTGAAGTTTCCCTATATTTTTAAAGAACAGATTTAATTTTATGTCTTGAGTAACTTCGATCAATATCAATAAGGGTTACCACTAAAGATCTCTTGTTTTTCTTTTTCTTTTGCTGAAAGATTTTCTTATGTATAGGATATAAGACATTTATTCATTTCTCTGTTTCTAGAAATATGACTATAAAGTTTTTACCATCTTTTTTGTTAGCTTTTTCAAAACATTACAAGACATCATCTTCTTCTTCACAACAGAAAATTGTCTAGGCATTACCTTTAAGGAACTCTTTTTTGAAAGGCTTTGAGTCTTTTGGTAGTTCCAGTATGTTTTGGAAATATACCACTCATTTGTGTTATAATTCTTCTGAAAGTCTAGCTATAAATACTTCCATTTTGTATTTACCATTTTTTTTAATATAAAATGGATTTAGGCTAGATGTTTTTGGTCTGTTTCTTGTGGAATATGCAAATTGCTCTGCAATGTTATTTCCTTTAATTTTTCTGTAATTTCTTCTATTTTGACCTGATTTTCTATTGCCTTTTCTTCTATTTTGATTTCGATATTGGTAGGAATTTTTACTGTTATTGTTGGCTAAACTTCTATATCTATTTCCTTTTCAGAAAGATCTCTAATTGTATAGAGATTGTTTATCATTGATTGCTTCTTGAGAAAGATATAAGGAACTTGTTGTGATTTTTCTTCCTAATTTATTATATCAAAGTACTTGTCCTTTAGGAAGGGAGCTAAAAGGTCTTCTTCTTTGCCTTGCCCCTGGATCCATAAGTAGAGAATGTGTTGTTTGAAAACTGTGGTCCTGAAAAAGGGGGTTTGATCAACATTTAGAATCCTAGCAATGATACTATCTAGGATTGAGTATATACTTGGTTCCGGGGCCTTGTTTGAGATATTATCTGTAGTAAATATTGTGTTGTAAATAGTTTGTATAGCCCATAGTGTTTGTTATTGATTATATTTGTTGAATAATTGGATCAATGTATCTATAATATGTGCTTTCCCTTTCTTCGTTATTTGCATTAACTTATGTTTTTTCATAGTCATATTGAATTACATGTTACGAAAAAATATGTTGTTTACTTTTGTATAGTGTTATGTTTTGATCAGATGTATATTGTTGCTTACTTTGATTGGACATGCATTATTGCTTACTTTTGTATATTGTTGTGTTTTGATCAGATATACTTTGTTGTTTATTTGAATCAGATATGTGTTATTGTTTACTTATTTACTTGTAATTCGAGTTGTTCAGTATTGTTTATCAAAATAGTTTAGTGAAACATGTGAAATTGGAGAGTTAATCACGTTCTGATCAGATTATCTTATTTGATACATAAACAAGTTATTGTGTTCCTGAATAACATGTTCATGTTTTACGTGATGTAGTAATTGTTATGTATTGTTATTGTAATATTTGGATATTCTTTACTGTTTAGTAAAAGAGACTTGAACATCCTCCTATATGTTGTGAACCTTAAGTCTGAACTAATTTATTGATTTGGCCTATTGTTTACAGGACTTCACTTAGTATCAAGAAAGGTGACAACCTGCACTGGTCTGGCTGAGAGCTTGGGGAGTTGAGGTTGGGTTTCAAAGAGCTTACTGTGAATCAGTTTTCTTGAATTCTTCTTTCCTCTGTGAAGAAAGAAAATCTATAAAGTATGGCTAAATATACTTATATTTTTTTATTTCTTGTTGTTGGAATATTAGATGCACTAAGGATTGGTCCTGTGTAGTTATTTATTATTGTTTTACTGGTTTTTATTAAAAGTTTCTCTTTATGCTGTAGCTGGCTTCTTTTGTTTTTCAAGAAAATTATCAAAAAAGGAAATTTTTAGGAAAACTGGAAATCAGCGGAAAGAGTTTTTATTGTATTATCACATATTCTAATATACTATTTATCTTTTCAAATAAAAATATTAAAATATATACAATAATCCATAATCAGATATATATTTATATACAGTAAATGTAATAAAATATAAAAATCTGAAGTAATTTTTTTTCTATATTTTTATTTAATTAGTTTAATCATTATAACTAATCTTTTATGAGTCTTATTTAATAAATTTTATCTTAAAATTTAATATATTAAGATTCGAAATCTTGATAAAATTTATGGTTTATATTTGAAAAATATTTTTATAAAATAATAATTATATATATTATAAAAAATTTTCCAAAAAAAAAAACTCTTTCCCGTAATCAACGAGATTCTTAAAAATTTTCTTTTTTTGAAAACTTTTAAGATGAAAGGAAAAGAAAGATGACAAGTTACAATAGAAGTTCCAGAGCTTTCAATAACTCTCCTACAATTACGGAGCATCCCTTGAGATATGACAAAAAAGCTGACAAAGAACTGGACCTGGCCAGAATCCAACCATATACAAAGAAAACCCATCCTGACAGTAGCCAAGAAGCCCATACAATCAATGGCAACCACTATCTCCAATAATAACCATCAACCCAACAACAACACAACTACACAACAAGAAACAATACTACAAGAAAATCAACAACAAGAAATGGAACATTCATCTCAACAAAGCCAGGAATCAGAGATATCAACCTTTTTATGAAGTGACATAGTAAAAACACAACTCAACACAACTAATGAACAGAGTGAGCAACAAGAAAAATATTACTAAAGAATCACCACCCAGAAACTACAAACAGCTCAAAACAATAGCTCAGATGAAAAGATGGAAACCAAGAAGGAAAGCAACTCAGAACAAAAATAGTTTACCATTTTCAAAGGCAAAAATAGAAAAATCGACAACCCTCAAGACAAACCAAGACTCAAATCATCATTTTATAAAACAATCTGATACTGATGAGAATGATACAAGATTGGCATCCTAGCAAAACTAGTCAAAGGAAAAACTATACATTAAAAACTAGAACATATCATTCTAGCATTTCAATATCCCTGAAGGACTTCTGACAGTATGCAGTGAAGAAAAAAAAGAAGATATGCAAATTATTGCCATCTTTGTAGATCAATATGCAGTGGAATACGCAATGACCATAGAACTTCCAAAAATGGACAACAACAGGCTGATGCACATGGAAACTGGATACCAACAAATAAATAAAGGGAACTCTATAGTAATGTGAGACATCCCCTTGAATACAAGACTCATAGAATCAAACAAGCCTTCACTAAACATGATCAAATCCAAGGCATCACTATGAAAACCCAAAATTTGTGACAATATGTCACAATCACTTTCAAAGACCAAAAACCCAAATACAAACTAGTAAACTCCAGAAGTATCCTAATCAAAAGAGACTCAGTAAAAATCAATGATGCAAAATAGACACTTCAACAAATGAAACAAAGCCATGTGATCACCACCAAACTAATGAACCTTCCTCCCAACATATTAGCATAGGATATCAAAAACATTCTCATACAATGCAAGGGACATACATGCTACATCCCAAGGGCAGCAAACAGGGATTATAAACCTAAAATATTTGCAGTCGTCAGCTTAGAAACACAAGAAGACCTGTTAGTAATAGCACAAATACAATATCAATAAGAAAAAACAATCCTCTCATTCACCCCAATCTCAATAAATTATGTGCAATATGCGATGTGCCTTCTCATCTAGCCAAAAACTGCCCACCAAAGAAAGGCGTTTCCAATGGAACACTTATAACAAAAACTAGGCAACTAAATTCAGAAACCTTTACTATAAATTCAGACCAAAAAAAACTTCATCAATCCGCAACATAAACAAACCAAAAATACCCAAAATATTAAAAGCAGGAACATATGCAACAGCAGTTTCTCGAACAACCAAACCAAAACAAAAGAACCCAACAACCCTCGAAGACATTAGTAATATCCTAGCAACAACTAAATACTATCAAACATCAAGTGGCAGAACTGGACGAGCATATTACCAACCTGGAATACTATAACGAAGAATACTATGAATCAATGAATAGTGAACAAACACCAGCATTGCAAGACTTAATACCTATATCACAATCCAATAGCATACAATCCACACCTGAAGATAGCTTTGAAGACCTCAAAAACATACAAATACAATTCTTCTTCTCTATCGACAGGATGCAAGCCAAAATGAACCAAATTTTCATTACAATGGATGCTTTAGCTCAGATCTCAACCAAAACTACTGACAACCAATAACTATGGGAAATATACACAGCAATTCCAATGATAACAATGAACATGTGAATACAAACATAATACATAACCATCAAACTAACAATTCCAATAACCCTCCACTCAGAATACAATAACTCGTAACAAATCTATCATGGTTAGACTCAAACTCTACAACAGATAAAAACATTGATACACCATCACCAAAATCTCACAACAATCCCAAACTCCTACAAGGAAAATCAATCACACCAACAAACAATAATACCACACCACATAAACAACATCCTGAACATACCTCAAACTATCAAATCACAGGACAAACCCGGAATATCTTCACAACAAATATCAGAGGTCTCAAATCGAATCCAGGAAAACTACTCCTCTGGATAGAATGGATCAATAAACACAAACTGAGTATTCTCACATTCACAGAAACAAACCTTAACAACATGAAAGGAAAATTCATCCAATTTCATGACTATCAAACCACATGAAGTAACACAAATAATCAAATGAAAGGGTTTGGAGTAGCACTATTAATTGAAAAAAACTAGCCAAACATGTCTACAAAAAGCATATATGGAAGGACAGAATTATCACAATAGACCTACTATTTAAATTTAATATAAACTCAGAATTATTACCATTTACCTCTCTGCCCAAGCACACCAGTCAAATCAAGAGTGCTCCAATGAAGTCCTTAAACTAATCAACAAAGCAAAAGCCTCAAATAGTTAAATTATAATACTAGAAGACTTCAACTCAGTTCCCAACCCCAGCATAGATATGCCCAACCCAAAGTTTCCAAAGGCAAAGCAATACCTTTCAATGGAAAAGCTCATACAATGGTTATCAAACAACTAATTCATAGATACCTTTCGAGAAATCAATCCATACAGTACCCAACACACATGAATCAATACAGAAGACACAGTCGGTAGAATCGATCAAATATAGATCTCTTCATTACCACTCTAGCTCTTTACAGAAGCACAAATACTAGAAATCAACAAAGAAGTGATTGAAACTGATCACAATGTAACCTACTGTAATATATAACACTGGAACACCAATCCTCCAGAATCAAACAGATACAGATTACAACCCAATACTAGATACAATTGGCAGGACACACCCCTAGAGAAATGGAAAGATTTTAAAGAACAAATACAATTCAAGCTTGAACAATCGTGAGATGAACTTAACATCTCCCCAGATAAAGTAAACAAAAAATAGAATCTCTTAAGAGATACTATTCTACAAAGCACAACCCTTCACATAAAAAAATACAAGAAAAAAAAGAGATTATCAAAACCACCTAGCCCTTCCACTGATGTTCTACACAAACTTCTAAAAATTCACTTATTGGGCAAACAGCTTCTCAATAACAACCTATTATTAAACCACATTCTCAAGAAAATCAAGTTCATATCAAACAAACTAGTTAACAAATACTCTATTACCATAGACTCTCCAAAGAAGCCCTCTTGTCTAGTAAACATCGCAGAATGGGTTAAATTCATCAAAAACACAAGAGACACATATAAAGCAATCTTCAATAAATTATATAGAAACAGACAATCAGAAGCTATATCTGAATGACTACTAAGAAAACAATTATACTTCAACACCAACAAAAAACAAATAATCAGAAACCTACTAGATGATCCACATATCATACTAGACAAGCTGATCATGCATAAACTGGAGGAAACAATTATCACAAATCTGAAAAAAATCAAAGAAATAGTCAGGACACATTATCAGAATTAGATCAATAAACGCAATATCAAGATGACCCACTCTACAATATAAGAGAAAGAATATAAATCATTGCAACAAGTAAACAAGGAATGGTACACTAATGCAATCAACACCATTACAGCAAAAGAGATCCAAGAGGTACTTAGGAAATGCTTCAACAAATCAGCACCAGAACTGCTAGAAATCCCTTATATTGCACTTAAAAAACTTACTAAAGAAACAATAAACCATATCACAAACCTCTTCAATAATATACTACAAACAGGTAAAGTATCAAATAAGTGGAGTTAGGGTAGTATATATCCCATCTCAAATCAAAACCATGGGAAAATAACATCAATATAACATGACCGATTACTCTTCTTGAAACAACATGGAAAATATTCACAAAAATCATCAACAACAGACTAGTTAAAATCCTCATCACCCATCAAATCTTATCTGAGCACAACTGAACAGCCCTTCCAGGTTGCAGCATACAAGAACCCATTCACATAATTAGAGCAATCCAGGATGATGCAAAACAACATAGAAACAAAACATGGATCCTAAGCCTAGATATGGCAAAAACCTTTGACTCAGTAAATATTCAAAGACTCAAATTAGCACTCCAATGAATCAAATGTTTAGACATTATCATTCAAATTATCATGAACATCTGTGACAACAGACAAAATTATGTTATTACACCATTTGGACCATTACTACAATATGCAGTAGAAGATGGAATTGATTAAGGAAAAACTATATCACCCCTACTCTAGAGAATCTTTTATGATCCACTCCTATCCCTGATCTCAAAAACATGAAAGGAATACACTCTCACATCAAAAAAATGAAAGGAACCCACAGTACCACTAACCATCTCAACCCAAAACATTTCATGTCTAGCATTTATGGATGACACTACTCTAATAGCAAGCAGTCAAAAAAGATTACAAAAAATAAGTGATATCTGCTTAATCTTTTTCACAATTAATGACATTCACATCAACATATCTAAATCAAATCTTTTAATTCTCAACTCTGTGTACAACCCAAACAATCAGATCCTAATCAATAAACAATCAATCACAATACTCACACCAAATCAAGTAGCTAGAATCCTAGAAATATACCTGAAAGGCAAAGGAGCAAAAACATATCAACAACATTTGATAAAAGAAAAAACACTTAAATATGCCAACATAATCAAATGGAAAGCAACAATAGACAAACAAATCAAATATTTATATAATCAAGTCTGGACACCAATGGTAACATATCTCCTATCAGACATGGTTCTCACAGAATTAAACTATAACAAAATTATGAGTATTTTAAATCCCATCTATAAACATAAACTTAACCTGGCAAAAATAGCACTCAACACAATCCTACATAACCCACTGGAATATGGTTTCTTCCACCTCTGGGACAGACAACTACTACTAAAGATGGGTCCCTAAAGGGGGAGGCAGGGACATAAGTCAAATGTCCCTTACTAGGAAAAATTAAAATTTTTAA
>CAJVPT010007483.1:0-10019 GCA_910592055.1 Acaulospora colombiana
AGACATCAAATAAAGTTGTAATTGGAAAAACGACGGAAAAAGTAACTAATGAACATAAGAAAGCAGCAGTTACGGCTGTTCAATTGACCACGACCCCCGAAACCTGCAAAGAAATAATTTCTGAACAAAGGAGAGATGGACAAATTGAATTAGGTGAAACTATTCAAAAAGAATTAGACATTCCATCAACCGAAACTTTAGTAACTACCGTACAAACATATACTACTAATGAAAAGCTAAAGAAACCCGAATCAACATCTTGGTGGACAACAGCCGTGAATCTCAGTTATCTCAAAAATGCTGCAGCTCAACACGAAGGAGAATGGAGGGAGAAATATAATAAAGCTCGCGAATACCTCTCTTCTCAAATTGGAGATGCTGATGCTGAAAAAGAAATTTTAGAAGTCACGGATAAATATGTAGTTGATAAAGTAACACATAAAGTTATTGAAGAGCATAAACAAGATATAGAAAAAGAGAGAGAATCTGTCGTTGAAGAGAAGAAAGAAGAGAAAGATCAAGAAAAACCAACTGGAGGATTCTTTGATGGTGTAACTGAAGGAATAAAAGTCATTTACGGAAGTACTAAAGATACTGTTAAAGATCTCGGAAAGCACGTTGAACAAGCTCTCACTTTTGACACAGATGAGCATGATCATCAAGAAAAAGCAGCTGCTTTGATAGTTGTCCAATCGAGTACCACCCCTGAAAAAATGAAATCTATTATTACGGACCAAAAAGATGATGGAAGCTTTGAATTAAGTCAAACAATAGTTAAAGAATTAGATGTTCCTGAAAAAGAAGTTATAACTACAATTCAAACATGTACTACTAATGAAAAACTCAAGAAACCAGAATCAGATTCTTGGTGGAAAACAGCATTAACTATTGGCTATCTTAAGAATGCTGCATCTCAACACGAAGGAGAATGGAGGGATAAATATAATAAAGCACGAGAATATCTTACCTTACACGTTGGCGACGCGGAAACCGAAAAAGAATTGCTTGATACCGCGAATAAATATGTAGTTGATAATGTCACTAAGAAGGTTATTGTTGAAAAAAAGAAAACCGCAATAATTGCCACTAGATCAACTACATCTCCAGAGACTGTCGAAACCGCTGTTTCCACTCAGAAAGATGATGGTTCATTTGAAATCAGTGAAACAATTACAAAAGAACTTGATGTTACTTCCCCCGAAGATCTTATTACTTCAGCACAAGATGTCACGAAAAATGATAAACTTAAATCAATCGAACCCTCCGTTTGGAAGACTGCTTTAACTCTCGGATACCTTAACACTAATGCGCCTCACCATGAAAGTACTTGGAAAGATAAATATACTAAAGCCCGAGAATATCTTAGCTCTAAACTTAATAACCCTGAATTAGAAGAAGAAATCATTAAGACATCAAACAAAGTAGTGATTAATAAAGCAACAGAGAAGATAACTAAAGAGAATAGGAAAGCTGCGGTTTCGGATATTCAATCAGCTATAACTCCTGAAGTCTGCAAGGGAATCGTTTCTGAACAAAAGGAAGATGGACGAATAGAATTAAGCGAGACTATTAAAAAAGAATTAGACATTCCATCAACAGAAACTTTGGTAACCACCGTACAAACATATACTATCAATGAAAAACTTAAGAAGCCCGAGTCAACATCTTGGTGGACAACAGCCTTAAATCTTAGTTACCTTAAAAATGCTGCTACTCAACACGAAGGTGAATGGAAAGATAAATATAATAAAGCCCGTGAATATCTCTCCTCTCAAATCGGAGATGCTGATACTGAAAAAGAAATATTAGACGCTACAGATAAATATGTGGTTGATAAAGCGACACATAAAGTCACCGAGAAATACAGACCGAAAAAGAATATCGTAGTTACTCAAGTTGAGGTTTCAAGAGTCGAAGTTAGCGAGGAAACAAGGAAAACTGTCTGCTCTAGACTTCGCGAACGTGCCGACATAGATAAAGTTCGGGAAATATTTGATTCACAAAATGAGGATGGTGCATTTTCTCTTCATACTTCATTGTTGTCAAATCTTGAAATTCCTTCTTCGACCGACGCTGTCAAATCCATTAAAAGTTATGTTAGTACTGAATTAAGAGAGCATGAGAATATTATTTGGTACACGGCATTTACAATTACCTATTTCGAGGTAGTCTTGGTCGAGCATAACAATGAATGGAAAAATGTGATCGAGAAAGCAAAATCCTGGTTAACAAAGAAAATTAACAACGTCGAATTGGAAAAGGAGTTATATACCGCATGTGAGCAATACTTGATTTTACGAGGTGTTGATATTATCAACAAATATCCATTCACCGGAGTCAAGTCCGAAGAAACTGTAAAAGCAGTACTTGACGTTGAAGAAAACACGCGAAAATCCGTGCATACTCATCTCAGATCACGTTATTTAGTTGATGCTGTCAATGCTATTCATACACTTAATTCCGGACAAAGAAATGATGGCTCATTTGAACTGCAATCCCTAATCTCGGAGCATCTTAAAATTTCTTCAATTGAAATCGCCATTGAATCCCTTAAGCATTATGTCGGCATCCAGTATCTAAAAAATTGCGACTCGACCATATGGAGCACAGCCTTTACTATTACATACTTTAGAGTTGTATTTGCCGACCATGAAAATGAATGGAAGCATTTTATAAACCGCGCCTCTGCCTGGGTAACAGAAAAGATCAAAGCCGAAACAAATGAATATGCCAAAGCAGAAAAAGAATTATACGAAGCTTGCGAACAATACCTTATCGAAAAAGGAATAGATGTTTATAATGAGGAACATGTTGATGACCGCGCTATACTTAAAATTGACGAGGAATCACGAAAAACTATTTATTCTAACCTTCGCGGCCATGCTAACATAGATAAAGCTCGCGCAATCTGCAAATCCCAAAATGACAACGGATCGTTCTCTCTTCATATCATAGTAACAGAGCATCTTCAAATTCAGTCAATTGACGATTCCATTGAATCCATGAAACGTTACGTCGAAAGCATGCACTTGAGAAAATCCGAGGCTTCTATTTGGCTCACAGCATTTACAATTACTTACATCAAAATTGTTCTTGTTGACTATGAATCTGAATGGCGCGGAGTTGTTGAACGCGCATCTGCCTGGATCACCGAGCAAATAAAAGACGCCGAACTAGAGAAAGAACTTTATTCAGCATGTGAACAATACTTGATTGAGAAGGCTTATGGTATTAAAGTGGGAAGCAAAGTCACATATTCTAAAAGTGTTCATCTCAATTCAGAAATTATCGTCGTCGCAGCTGTGAGTCAAGCTAAATGCGAATTCGAAAGATTTTGCGCTGAATCCAAGACCAAATTTGATTTGGATCAAGCTCATGAGAAGGTTTCTCAATTTGTCGAACAAGAAGTTGATAACATATTCACCAAAAAAGCCGCTCAAGTCACTCACTGTAATAAAGATGATGTCGTGCGACGCGCAAAACGTGCTGCCAGTTTTGTGATCGATGAATATTATGAGGCTGATGCTCATTGTTGTTCTTGCTGTAGAAAAGATTATTGATCAAATTTTTGCCACGAATATATTTTAATTCACTTTATTTTTTATATTATCATTAAACCTTTATTATTATTTTGAATATATATTTATTTTATCTCATGCATTATTTATAGTACCTAGCTCTTTGTTCAATTGAATCATATTTGTATGGAATATGAGAGAAACTTGAAAGAAAATAAATGATTTTAAGAATTCGATAAACAATTGTTTTAAGTGATGTTTTATATACACCGACTCCTAACCCGTTGATTATGGTTTTTTTTTTTCTTAACATAATATGCATTCATTATTCG
This sequence comes from Acaulospora colombiana, assembly GCA_910592055.1. Classification (NCBI taxonomy): domain Eukaryota; kingdom Fungi; phylum Glomeromycota; class Glomeromycetes; order Diversisporales; family Acaulosporaceae; genus Acaulospora; species Acaulospora colombiana. The sequence goes on from CAJVPT010007483.1 coordinate 3,851, forward strand.
AACCGCTTCTCAACAGGACCGCAGTTTAATCTAGATCAGTCTTTCATTTTGTTTAATACATCAATACAATTGTAATTCAATGTGCAGTATATAGAGAATTCCAGACTTGAGCGATTTAAAAAGCATTTTTTATTCGATATGATAATTATGTGACATTAAATGCGATTATACAATACAGTATATACAGTATATTAATTATAAATTCAGATTTATTACATAACGAGAATGTTAATCTAATAAATTAAAAGGCTCTAACAAAGTTGGAGGATTTTTGAAGGTATGTTATCTATTAAAAATTTTTTCCTAATTATTTCAGACAAATCTTTTAGATTTTTCTTTCCAATATTGATCCAAGTCCAAATGTTTATCTCGAACTCTTGATTTAACTTAGAATACATATCTTATTTAAGAAGTCGCTAATAGCAATTTCAGATCCTTCTACAATATAAAACAATGAATCTGTAATTTTAGAAAATTATAATATGAATAATTATTTATATTTTGCAAGGTTTATCAGATACTAAATTTTCTTTAATAGTTCTCACGTAGGTCTGATACGATAGCAATTTTCTGACAAATTTAATTCTAGGAAAACAAAGGTTACGCGAATAATGAAAAAGTTATCTTGAAATAGCAAGACTGAATTATTTATTCAACAAATTTTTTTATTAAACTGTTGATTCGATGTTACTTTTACATCATATGAAACCTAGCGAAGTATGTAATGTGTAAAAATATCTTAAAATAGATAGGAAATGTGATTCTTTCTTCGTTAACCTATTACGTGAAATTCAGAGAATCAGCGTTAATTTTGTACGTGTATACGAGAATAAAAAGAATTAAATTAATGGTCATCAGAATATTCATCAACATTTTTTTTTTCAGACAATGTGGGTAAGATTAATGTTATAAGAACAATCATCATTCCGCCTCACGTACAAAAGAACAAGGAAATAAAAAATTTTAAACTTACCCTTCTTCTTGGACACACCAACAGTTCTACCACGTCTACCAGTGGTTTTCGTGTGTTGACCACGCACTCGCAATCCCCAATAATGTCTCAAACCGCGATGAGCACGAATTTTCTTCAATCGCTCCAAGTCTTCTCGAAACTTAGACTCCAAACTATTGGCTAAAACCTGTGAATATTTTCCGTCAATAATATCCTTTTGCCTGTTTAAGAACCAATTAGGAATTTTGAATTGTGTAGGGTTTTGAATGATTGTGACTATACGCTCCAATTCGTCAGTGGTCAATTCGCCAGCTCTATTTGGATTTGGCGCAGAAGAAAAATTTAGATCTTCCAAATCTTGACAAAATTCCGCTTGCTAGCGGTCGTCAAATAAATAATGCGAACCTCTTACTCAAATCAACATCAGCCTTTTTGCAGACAAGATTGGAATAACGCCGGCCGACACCTTTGATGGCAGTCAAGGCAAACATTACCTTGGTCTTACCTCTAAGTAATAATGTGTTAATTCAACTTAATCATTAATAGCTCGCAAATAATGAAAATTCAAAAAAAAAAAAAACTTACTCAACATTGGTGTTCAGCAGACGAAGAATGTGTTGAAATTGATTCTTATCAGGCACGACAAGGGACTAAAAGATTAAAGATTAATTGATGTTGGATTCAATGTCCTCGAGGAAAATATACACTCAATGCTAAATTCTACAAAGCATACCATATTAATTAATTTGTCTTGACGAAAGAAAGGAGGAACTTGATCTTAAAAAAAAAAATTTTTTTATCGATAATTTTTGATTGACACGTGACCTTATCGAAAATTTATTTCATGATTTCCCGAAAAAATTATTCATTGCTCTCACGATACAATGGCACGCTTACCACCACCACCAATTTATAACGATATTGCTCAAATAATCGGCAACACACCAATTGTCCGATTAAACGCCGAAAAATTTTTAGTCGACAATGATAGAACCCCACAAAATGTGGAATATTTGGTTAAATTGGAATACGTGAATGGACTATCGGGGAGCATCAAAGATCGAGTTGCTAAGAAAATTTTAGACAGTAATTTTTAAAAATCAAAATTCCCATGAAATATTATCCGGTGATAATTCATATTAACACATTCGAATTGCTGAATTAGACGCTGAAAGATCGAACAAAATCAAATCTAGTACTACCTTATTGATACCGACAAGTGGCAATCTAGGTTGGTGGGTTTGGTTTGGTTGAAGTTTTCTTTTCTTGTTTTTCTCTTTGCATATATTTGACAGAATGCCACTTTCAAATAATAATGATGATGATTAATAATTCCATTATTTTTTGTATCCTGCTCTTTATTCTCAATATCAAATACCGTTATAGCAATAAGTATCGCGTTGTTGGCGCAAAAACGTGGTTATAAAACTATTGCGCTTGTGCCTGAACGTACAACCATAGATCGAATCCAACTGCTAAAATCCTTAGGAGTGGAGATCATAAGGACACCTAATGAAGCGAGGCCTGGTCATTCGGAAAGTAACTTTGATCTGGCCATTAGATTGTCAACAGAAATTGCAAATTCTGTTGTGATCGATGAGGTATTGACAATTTTTTATCAGGTTCTTATTTTCTTTAATTTCGTAAACATCATTAAAAAAAAAAAATTTTTTTTTTTTGAAAATAAATTAAAATCGATTAAACAGTTTACAGATCAAAGTAATATACAAGAGCATTACGAAGAGACAGCACAAGAAATATATACTCAGGTTGAAGGAAAACTTGATGTACTGGTGGTTGGCGTCGAATCAGGAGGTAAATTATGTGATCACATCAAGCAGACCTCATATTCGCTTTCTTATCATATGACATTTACACATTATTAATTGATGAATAGGTTCTATTACTGGGATTGCCAAAAGTCTTAAAGAAAGTATACCAGGTCTGAAGGTATCAATTGCACCTCGCGTTTAATCGTTAAAATGATGATAACCTATTCTAAATGAATTTATTCAACTTTGCATTAAATAAGGTGGTAGCGGTGGAACCTCTGCATTCCAGGATAAAAGAGGACAGACCCGAAAATTCATCTTTCGTTAAGGTATTCTTTTACTAAGTTTTAAATTTTCCAACTTATCTACGATATTTTCCAATCACTTTCTTTTCAAATAAAGGAACGAAAGGTAGAAGATATTGGAAATAACTTCACACCATCGATCATTGACTTTTCACTAATCGACGAGTGGATTCAAATTAGTGATCGAGATTCGTTCATCATGGCCAAGAAATTGATTAGTGAAGGATTTTTAGCAGGCATGATGATTCTCTGTTAATTCTCGTATCAAAACTAGTTTAATTAATCAAATTGTTAACATGGATATAAGATTATAAAATTTCGACGCGCCTTTTCTCATGCGTACACGCATTTATCGATCTTAAAAGGTCCTTCTTCGGGATCAGTAATAAGTGCTGCACTAAAATATTCAAGGATTCGGAATCCACCCCCGTCCAACTCATTACGAATTCTCTGCATACTAAATGATACGGCCAGAAATTACGGTAGCACATTATTATCCGACGAGTGGTTGTTAGAAAATGATTTGATGGACGAAGAAACCATTAAAAAGATCGAGTATCAGAGGATTGAGAAGTATCGGGCGGTATGTACATTAATTGGCTCAAGTAAGTGCAAACATTTTTTGTTATTATGTTTTTGAATTCATATTATCTCGACATAGGCAAGTGTGGAAGATTTACAACTCCCCGCAGCGGTAACAGTGTTCCCGAATTCAACACTATCATACGCGATAGACTTAATGATGGAACGAGAATTTTCACAATTACCAGTCGTGAACGAGAATCGTAAATTACTTGGATATGTATCATTAGCATCCCTGCAAGACCATATTGATGCAGGCGATGTTACACCATCGGATAAAATTGAAAAGTGGATGTTTTCATTTGGGTCAAGTGGTGGTGGTGATGGCAGTAAGAATGGAAATAATGGTAACAAACGGAGGAAAAAGTATCAACTGATCACCCCGGACACGCCACTGATGGAATTGGCAAAGTTTTTTGAGAAACATAGTTTTGCGGTAGTTACTGATTGTGAAAGGAAATTTGTGTTGGGCGTGGTAACTAAGATAGATTTGATGACATTCATAAATCGTAGGAACTCGGGTTTTGAACCAAGATTTTATTAAACCAGAAAAATAGCTTTGCTCCTCAATTCTACTATTCGCTTATATGAAATAAAATAATTAATGGTTCATTAATCGAAAATCACAATATTGGATTTTGTACGGTCATCAAAAAGTAATGCATAGTTTCAATTAATATTATAATGTATGCAAATTATATTTTAAATATCTTATATACTGTATATTTAAATTTAAATTTACTAACTCTTGATTTTCTTAAAAAAATTTTTTTTTTTTTGCAAGAGAAAATATTATATTTAATAAAAACATTAGTTTATAATCTTATAAAATAAGACAAATTTGATTTATTTGTTTTTTTTAATTCTTTATTATACTGTATATTATTTATTTATTAAATTCTTAGTCAGGCTAGATATATGTACTCTATTAAATATTTGTATGCTTTAATTTTTAAAATATTTTACTAAAACTAAATTTCTATATAACTCACTTACTTTTATTTTATATTTTTCTAAAACTCTAAGTACAACTTCAAGAATAATTTATTGTTCCATTAATAGTTCAAGAAAAAACCATTTGCAAATTACTACTGCAAATATATTTTTTAATTAGAAAAATACAAAAGTATATATTTATTTTTATTTTTTATTTATTAATTAAAAGAAAACAAAAGTATATATTTAATTTATTTAATTTTTATTTTTCAACCTAAAACTATACTACAATATATAGTTAATTTTTTGAGAAGTTTATATAACTATTTAAAATATTAAAGATTTTTTATATAACAATTAACCTATCATTATATCAAAGTACTCTAAGTTAAATTTTGAGAATAATGTTTTACTTTTCTAAAAAATTGATATAAACCTTTATTTATCAAATTAATAAAAAAAATAAAATAAAATAAAGAAATATAATTCAAAAAAAAAAATTTTTTTTATACCCTCTATCAGATTAATTATATATATTTTATTAAACATTAGTATACTATATATTTAAAATAAATCAATAAAGCTAAATTTCTAATTAGCTTACTCATCTTGATTATTATTACTCTAAGTATAACTTCGAAAGTGATTTATCACTCCATTAGTAGCTTAAATGAAAACCCTTTTAACTATTAATTTCATTGCCTACAGATTACTATTGCTAAATAAAGAAATATAATTCAAGTTTTTTCAAAAAAAACTTATTAAATAAGCAATCTTAAAAGAGATTTTATTTTTTTTTATTTTTTTTTTTTTTAAACTCTTTGTTAAGCTAGGTATATATGCTTTATTAAATATATATATACTTTACATTAATAATATATCACTAAAGCTAAGTCTCTACCTAACTTACTTTTCTCTATTTTAAGAATTATTAAAACTCTAAGTATAACTTTAGGAGTGATTTATTATTCCATTAGTAGTTCATATAAAGATCCTTTCAACTGTTAACTTTATTGCTTACAGATCATTATTGCAGATTACTCTGCAATGTTCTGACAGAACTTAAAATCCAACTATTTTATTTCATACTTTGTTTTTCTTATTAAAATTTCTCGAAAACTTCCATCTTCAAGGTTTTCTTCTTCAAGTAATGGATTTCTTTTCTTCAGGATTGTAGTTTTCTGGCCAGATAGACAAGGAGATCTTTTTGTCTTATTTTTTTTATTAATTCCTTATGTTCATTTTTATTTGATTACCTTTTTGCATCTCTTATTCCAGACTCATTTTTGGACTTGGTTGCAAACTTTTTTTTGTATTTTTATTATTCACTTTTTTGTTATTCTTCCTATATATTTATCTTGGTATTTTAGGTTTACCATTTCTAGAATAATATCTGTTTTTATAAGACCTGTACATAAACTTAACTTAGTATATCTTAACTAGTTTTAAAAACCTATTCTATTACTTTAGAGATTCACTTGTCAAACTCTCCTATTTCTTCTCAGTTATTAATAATCAACTTGGAATTTTTCTCTTTAGCCTCTCTCTTTCTTTTTCATAGTAGCTTTTTAAAGTTTCTGATAATTTCATTTATTCATTTATTCCATAACAGATCGGAAGAG
>CAJVPT010007484.1:0-10018 GCA_910592055.1 Acaulospora colombiana
AATATGCCAAGTGGTAGCAATTGAAAAGAATTTGGTAATATTTTTATTATTAAATTTAATCAAATTTGACAATAATTTAACTATCGAATAATATAATTTTAACTAGTGTAACTTCAATATTATGTGTTTTATTATCAAATAGTTGAAACTAGTTAATATTTAGCACTAATTCAAAATGTGAATAAGTTATCTCTTTATTAAAAAATAATTTTGAGTTTTTACCTTTAAAAGTTTTTCAAATATTATTATTATAGATATTGTATAAAAGTTTATCAATGCTTGATTAATCTATTCAATGCTATAATATATTTGTGACAATTTATACCAAATAGCAGAATATAAAAAAACTAAATTGGATTAATTAATAATATTTTATTTAATAATTCTAATTGTATAGATAATGAAGAATCACAAAATTTTTTTCATTTTATTGCTAATTTAGAAAATTTAATATTAATATACTTCATGATTGATAGTTGATTGTTTTTTTGAAAATCAAGAACATAATTCTGTTTATATAATTTATAGCATCTTTAACATGTCACAAAATTAACAAACTGGTCTAATAATTTAAGTTTATTGTTGGTAATATACAAAGATTTACAAAAGAACACAAATTCTTTGTCACCAATTTCAATTAGCACCAATTTTACAAATTTTAATAGTACATTTGTTGCACTATTTAATAAATTAAATTGAATTTTATACTTCATAATTCACAATAAAATCTATATAAAATAATTATCTGAAACTTTGTATTTTGATACCAAATAATCTTCAAATATATTATCTATTTCTTCATTAACATTAACTTCAAATTCATTATTTTTAGAACTTGTATTATTCAATCTCAAATTTTGTTGATTTTTGTTTAATGACATAATTTGACTTGATAAAATATTTCTTATTTTGTACTGAAATATAAATTCTTCATTTGAATGTTCATCTTTTGTTTTTCAATATCTATAAAAAAATTCTATTTATAAATCAATAAGTGATTCATTGTATTTACTACAATCACAAGTAATTTTCACTTTTTAAGATTTTTTTCTAAACTTTTATTAAGTAAAACTGAAATTGAATGCTTTTTTGATATTTTGAAAATTGATAAATAGTAATTTAAAGTGATAAAGTTATAATTGATATATTAAATAGCTTTGAATTATAATATAATACAAATATAATATAATCTATAGATCAATAGTGCAATGATTAATACTCTATAGATTAGATCACAAAATACAGGTTTAAATTCTTTAGGAAGTTAATATAATTTTTCTAATTAAAAAGCAGATAGAATCTGACAAATAATCCATTAATATAACTGTATTTAATTGATGTTTCTAAGTATAGCTAATGCAAATTAAGATAATTGATAGTTTTCATTGGGTTCTATTAAAAATTAAGATCTTTATAATACAGAATGGTCTATACAAAGATTGTGATCAGGTCACTATCTGAAATCAAATAAAATTATTCTTAATAGAACTATATTACTATTTGCTAGTAACAAAAAAAATAGATCCCTTAAATTGATTGTATATTACTGAGGAAGGATTGATTGAAGATCTTATCCAATTAAAACTTCAAGCATATATCTATGCTTTAATTCATAGATTAAATAATCAAGAGATCTTGATAAGAGAAGAAATATATGAACAACTTCAAAGGATTAAAATTCAAATTCAGTATAAAAAAAAATTCAACGGCCTGATAACTAGACTACTCTTAATAAAACTGGTCTGGAAAAATTAAGAAGAAATCACATGGTTTTCTGAATTAAAAGTTCATTACAAAATTATTTATTAGCAATTCAATCAAAATTCAGTATTAATTTATTAATAATTTATCAAAAATTTATTAAAAATTCATTAATAGTTTATTAATAATTTGATAAATTTTTTGATAATTTATTGTTAAACTTTTAATTGATAAATTTCTAATTACTAAATCTTTTGATTATGAAATTTTTTATTGCAAATTTTTAATTGTTACTTTATTACTAAAATAATAATATTCTGAATGATAGCAATTAAAAAAAATTTAATAATATTTTTATTATTAAATTTAATCAAATTTAATAATAATTTAGTTACTGAATGACATAATTTTGATTAGTATCAGTAGATAAACAAAGAAAAAAAAAAAGAAAAAAATAATGTATTGTATATATTGTATATATTTTCAAATAAGTATTATATATCAACTATTATAGTAAACTATCTTTTTTTTTTTTTTTATAACCATGGTCAGGTCAGTACTGTGTGTTTATTAATCATTATAAAAATTGATAGAGATACATAAGAAAATTGCATCATGGCTAAACTAAAGGACTTGTACTAATACACTTATCAATGGCTTTCAATTCTCAAAAGAGTTTCAACCTCTAAGTGTTGTGATAAAAATAGTCTCTAATACCATTTATTGGTTATTTTTAGTCATGATATTCATTTTATTTCCATTTATATCTATTTATTTATAATTATTTCTTTGATATTCTTTGATATTCTTATTAGTATTTAATTAGTATAGATCACTTTATCAAATATAGCACGTGACATAATTTATCATAGATTAGGCAGCCCAGGAGGCCTAGGAGATCCAAGTGACCCATTTTTACAAGTATATAAGTAGTCATAATTCACTCAAAAATAGAATAAGTTTGTAGATAGCTTCACTTGACTTTGGAAGTTTGGGATATAACTTCATTTGATTTTGAAAGTTTAAGAATAATTTCTCTTTTTTTTTTAAAAGATTAGATATCTTCTTTTGATTTTAGGACTAAAGGAATTGTTCTAGTTTTCTTGATTTATTAATAAACTTGGGTTCTGAGCGAACCATATTTCTTGTGAAATACTGTATAATACTGTTTAAAGGATTCTTGGTAAATCTATTCTTAAATACTTCTTTAATTATTATAAACTATTTCTTTAATTCTTTTTTTGGGAATTGTTCTTTTAAAAACAATTCCACTTGGACACACCAGTCAAATATAAATTTGATCACATTTTAACAATGATGACAGGACCTTGTTCTTCAAAAAGGATAATTAAATGAATAACAATCTTGATAACTGGATTTCAAAACCATCACCAGATTTTGCAACTATTTATCTTGACTACTCTCTTGAAACTCTATCTTCTTCTCCAATCCACTCTTTAAATACCTTATAATTTAGCAATAGATAATATTTTTAAGGACCCTTGGAATCAAGCAGGCTATTCTTACAACTTGAATTAATCTTGAAATAGATATCTTCCACAAGATCAAGATAATAATAAGGAAAGTAATGGACAGGAAGAATGTTATAACAATCATCAGGACAATAGGGAAGATGAACAACAACTATTATCATACATGAATAGGTCAGACCAAAGGCAAAGAAATGAGCAAAGGGAGGAGTAACAAAATCAATTTATCTATAATTATGGGCAAAATAATGATCAAAATTTTATCAATGTATTGCGACAACTCTCTGAATCAATTGCTGTAATGAACACTCCAAGAAACAATAATTAAAGGAAAGCAAAACTGATAGACATATTAACCTTTAAAGAAGGGGAACAGGACCCTCTTACTTGGCTCAATGAATTTGATAAAGAATACAGGGCAAATTGCATTAGTGAACTTCACAAATTTGAAATACTTCACTCTTACTTTAAAGAAATTGCATATACTTGGTGGTTTTTTATGAATGATCAAATCAATTACTGGGACAATGCAGCACATCCAATTGAATCTTTTGTATATCAATTTCATGTAACTTGATGTACTACTCATCACAAATCAAGGTAGATGAATCAATTAAAGCAGCAAATACAAAAACCAGAAGAAACTATGGATAAATACCTGAATGTAATAACTCTTCTTTACAAGTGCATTGATCCTAATACCAACTATCCTCTTGAGAATAAAACCAGGCAATTAATCAATAGATTAAGAGATAAATTGAGGAAACCAGTTGAAATTTCTTGTCCTTTCAACATGACTGAAACTATCAATCATGCTTATGCTATTGAATTAGCATACTCCAGGAATTCTATTTTAAGTACCTATTCTTTGAGACACAATTACTTGAACCAGGATACTGATGAACTTAAGAACATTAAAACAGCAATTACTCAACTTTCTCAAGGATTTCAACAATTGACCACTTCAATCACCATAGACCATTGTATACAATACCCCCCTAAAGTAATACCTCCCTTAAATAATACCCGGTAGTATTCAAGAAAATTGTTATTCAATAAATGATTACTACTTGGGTATATTAAACTAGAACCAATAAAATTGCAATATGAATGGGCAAGTGAGAGATACATCAGATAATAATAAGACACTAAATATCCCACTATTTATACTATCCCTCTTCTAGTAGAATACCCAGGGTATTGTATACAGTGGTTTATGATAATAGATAATATACTGATAATAATAATATTAATAGCAATAATAGGAGAGGAAATCAAAGAGAAACTCATACTTGTAATAATTGTGAAAAAGTTGGACACTTGCAATATAACATAGATCACATTGCAATAACAATAATGGCAACAATAGCAACAATAGCAATAACTTTAGAAGATTCTACAATAACAATAATAATAATAACAATAGGAATCAGTTCAACAATAACAACAATAAAAGGAAATGGTTTATTTGCTAATCAATATTCTCAAAAGAATATCAACAATTCAATGAATGGAAATTGATTTAACAGTAACCAATTATCCTTTAATAATCAATCCAATGACCACAATTAATGGTTTAATCTTTCTATACAGGAATTTGCTAAAATAGTAGATCTTATGAACCAGCATTTAAAAGCCTAAAAAGAGTAAGTAATCTCCTATACTTTCAAATTCCTCTACATAAACATTTCTCCTAACTGAACAAATTGAACCAACTAATCCAAAAGCTGTAAAAAGCATTGTATTGTAATACAAATTTGATGCCAATCTTATTTATTTAATTATTGATATTGGACTAACAAGCAATATTATTTCTAAGCTATTTTTGGACTCTTTAGAATGTACTATCCATAAACTAATTTCTAGCAATCTTGTGGATATAAATGGAGAAAAAAAATAATTATTGGGCAAGGTGAAGGATTTGTCAATCACTATCAAAGGAATTATAATACTTGTTACTATGCATATATCTAAATCAACTCAATATATAACCATTGTAGGAAATGATTGGATTACAAAAACCAAGGCTATTATTAATTATGACCATTAAACCATAGACTTGAATTATTTGGACAAAAATATCCAATGCAAAGTCATTTATTGGGAAAAACCAAAATTTAATGATGATGAAAGGCCTATAAAAATTGAACCTTTGGATAAGAGAAAAAGAAAGAAAATCTATAATTCAACTAATGAATTGGAATATGAGAAAACTTTGGATGAGGATCAAACTTTCTGTGCACTTTTGAAGAACTCTAATGAACAATCACTGGTGGAAATTGATAAGTCAACAGTTACTATTGAACAGTATAAGGAATTAATAACTTACATTCAGGAACTTGAAGCCATGCAACAACTGCTCTTGACTTCTAAATCTTTGCAAAAAAAATAGAAAGAACCAAAAACAATCTGTTGGTATGATCATTACTTAAAACAGGAATCTGATATTTATATCACTTGTCAACTCAAAGCTAAGAATTGGGAACTTATTCAATACTTGAATATGGATTATAAAAAAGAACTAGACAAAACACTTGATTTAATCCAAGAACAACAAAATCAATTTAATAATTTGATACAACGATACCAGGATATAATTGCAATTGATAACTTACCTGTTGGATACACTAATTTGGTCATCCATCACATTATTACTGAAAACATTTTGTCAATTAAACAGTGACCTTATAGGATCTCTCCTGTTGAACATAAATTGATGGGAAAGGAAATTGAATGCATGTTGGCTCGAGGAATTATTCAATCATCCTATAGCCTTTGGACTTCTTCAATTATATTGGTTAAAAAGAAATATGGTCAAACAAGATTCTGTGTTGACTATTGGAAGCTTAACAAAATCATCAAAAAGGATGCTTACCCACTATCTAGAATTGATGAAATTCTTAACTCACTAGAAAAGGTCAAATGGTTTACTTCTTTGAATATGGCTAGTGGATATTGACAAGTTAAAATAAATCCAGCAGATAAGAAAAAAACTGCTTTCATCACCAAACAAGGAACTTTTGAATTCAATGTCATATTTTTTGGATTAACCAATGCACCAGTCACTTTTCAATGACTTATGGATCACATTTTCTATGACATTAAAGAAAAATATATATTAGTATACTTGGATGATATCAATATACAGTATACTCTACAACATTTGAAGAGCACTTACAACATTTAAAGAAAGTTTTTGAATTATTTAGGCAAGCCAATCTCAAGCTCAACTTGGAAAAATACCACTTTTGCAAAAAGAAACTCGCATTTTTGGGACATATTATCAACTAACAAGAAATTTAACCAGATCCAACCAAAGTTGAAAAGGTGAAAAACTTTGCCATACCAACCAATACTACTGAACTGTGAGAATTTATTGAACTAGCATCTTATTATTACTGCTTCATACAAGTTTTGCCACTATTGATGAACCAATGAACAAGCTTTTGAAAAAAAATAAACTATATCTTTGGAATGAAAAATATTAATCAGTGTTTAAGGAACTCAAGAAAAAATTAATTACTATATTAATCTTGACTTATCCAGATTTCTTCAAGCCTTTTTTTCTGTATACTAATGCTTTTTACAAAGAATTGAAAGCTGTCCTAACTCAATTGAATAAATAAGGAAATAAACATGTGATAGCTTATGCAAGCCGAAGTCTTGTTAGACCTGAACTGAATTACTCCACCACTGAAATTGAATATCTTGCTACTATTTGGACTATGAAATACTTTCGTTCTTATATCTATTTTTAGGAATTTACTCTTATTACTAACCACCCAGCTCTTCAATAAATGATTAATAACCCTGCTTTAAACAAAAGGACAATATGATAAATACTCACTATTATGGATTACCCCTTCAAAATTCAATACTGAAAAGGTAGGAAGCATCAAAATACCAATGCATTATCAAGACTCTCTTCAACTTCAACATCTTAATTATAGATTTAAAAACCTATCAACAACTATATATCTACTGTATCTCTCTACTGGAAAACTACTTCTGGACTTAATGGCAAAGGAAATAATCTCTTTCAAAAAACAAGTGACATATTATCTTATTCAATACCACATACTATTCTGATGCAATACTAAAAACCCAATGGAATTACTCAAAGTTATTAAGGCAACTGAATTGGAATCAATCTTATATAACCTTCATAAAAACATTTTTACTAAATATTTTGTAATTGAAGCAATCTATAATCAAGCAAGGAGTTGATATTATTGATCTAATCAGTTAAAACTATTACTGAACATATCAAAAGTTGTGATACTTGTCAGTGATAAGGAGCCGCTATACTACATGAAGAACTTTACCCTATATCTGTTAAATAACCTTTTGACTATATAGGAATTGATATTATTGAACCTTTGTTAACAACTTTTCAAGGCAACTGATATATTGTTATAGCCATTGAATATCTTATCAAATGGCCTGAAGCAAAAGTTCTCAAGGATACCAAAGTTATCACCATTGCAAAATTTATATATGAGGATATTATATATTGACATGAATGCCTTAAAGTTCTTCTATCTAATTAAAGAATACCATTTATTAATAAGTTAGTGGATACTTTATGCAAATTAATAACTATTCGTCATTGACTTTCAACTGCTTATTATTCACAAATCAATGAATTAACTGAATGATTCAACAAAACTCTTTATAATACTTTAGTTAAATATATTAGTGATTATGATAACATATGTGATACTTTTCTGGATTCAACACTATTTGTCTACTACTCTATTCAAAATCATACTACTAAATATTTACCATTTAAGCTACTTTATAACTATAAAGCAAGATTACCTATTGATCTTCAGAATAGCAAACAGGAATCTAGTGACATGTTGGATCAACAACTACAGTACCATATTGAATTTATTACTAGTAATCTTAGTAATCTAAGGCTTGATACATAATAAAATATTGAAAAAGCATAGGACAAACAAAAACAATATCATGATCAGGAAATTAAAGTTCAAAAATTCAATATAGAAGACAAAGTTTTATTATATGAATCAGCAAAAGCAAAGGTACATAATGATAAATTTAAGGAAAAGTGGATAGGACCATATTATATTTACAACATAAACATACCAAGAGTATACAAATTAAGGAACATGAAGGACAAAGTACTCAAAAGGGCAGTGAATATCAATCAATTAAAAAGATATTATGAATGATCAATTTGAGAGCCAAGCATCATTATATAGTTATAGAACATTATATATTATAGGAAAAACAAAACCATTATTAGTATTAGTTATTATATATATTCATATTTGTACTAAGTGACTTATTTAATCCATATACATAGCTGTAAACAACCTTGGTTTCCTGGAAATATAGAAAACCTATGACATATGCCTTCGAGCTGATTAGCTATGTAGCACCAAATGCAGAATAGTATTTGAGGCTATAGCATTTAAAAAAGTCATTTATTTAGTTATTTTCTTCTTTATTATATTATATTTTATTTGTTTAATTATAGTTTCTTTTATCTTAGTTTATTAATTTATTTTCTTTGGATATAACAATATAATTGAATAGTCATAACAATTATACGTAAGTGTTGGAGCACATTATACCTATTAGAAGTGAAAAATACAAACATGGAATAAGAGCCCTCCGAGTGTTATCTTATACCACAAGTTATTGATCCATAAAGTGTTACAGTGATAATAAAATATTTTAATATCAAGCGACAAAAGAAATTTTTATTGAAAAACAAATAGCAAAATTATTTGTTTGATTTCTCTTTCTAGAAAGACACACTATTTGGAACCTGAGAAGAATTAGGATCATAAGTTGATCTTTGATCTGGATGCAAGGATTGCCAAGCTGGGAAAATACTCTAGAAAAGAGAACTGATTAAACTCATCTGCCACTCACTGATGGCTCTGAAGGAAGATGAATTTAAAAGAATATTTGCTTGAATTAGGTGAACTCACAGTTCTTCTATATAGAGATGAAGCATTTGAATTTCTAAGCATACTGCCAACTGTTAAGAAAGCTTTAAAGCCAACTGTCTTGAGTTTACTTGAAGGAGCAAAGTTATTCGTTGCTGATATTGAACCATAGCTTCTTGATCATAAAGATGAAGCCACTGCAAGATATCTCTCTGAGCTTTAAATTGTTCACAAAGTATAGAAAGTTCAGTTCGAAGGGAGGACAATTCTTTTTCATATTCTAAACAATGATAGTGAAGTAAAGCCTGATCAAGAAATTTCATTTTCTCTTGTACCAATATGATATAACTGACCACTGGATTAGAATGTTCAATAGTACATTCAAGTCTGTTGATACGAGGCATTTTCAAGGAGATTAAGATATGAAATATGGAAATTAGTGATAAACTATTTATCAAGCCTATCTATTTAATGTTGAACAGGAACTAATGATTAGTTGAACAAACCATTATATCAAACCAAATTGGGATAGATTGATTATTAATGATGTAACCTTAAAATATATTTAAGGAATATCTATATGGGAAAATTCTCATCAAAAATGCTCAAATTCATCTATCAACAATCAGCTGCAAGGAAACTGAACTTACTCAAAATGAATATATTATTTATTTTGGATAAAACTCCAAACTGGTATGAATCTCATATAATTTTATTACTCCAGTAAAGAATAATATCAAAAATACTCTCTTGAAAAATATATATTAAAACTCTTTCTGCTGATCAAAAAATTCCCTAAAAATTTTCTTTTTTGGTAATTTTCTTAGAAAACCCAAAAGTCAGCCACTACACAAGACAAAAGTCTTTCAAACAAGAGAGAAACAGCTCAATAAAAGCTCAAGC
>CAJVPT010007485.1:0-10018 GCA_910592055.1 Acaulospora colombiana
AGTATTAAGACTTTATTAGCAAGGAAGTATAAAAACTTCTTGCAAACATCTTTTTTGTGTGTGGTTAGAGGATCAGTGGAAAGAGTTTTTTTGAAAAGCTAATCTTCCATTTTGATAGATCCCTTATTAATTATAATAAAAAAAAAATGAAGATAGGAGTAGCTTGGATTCAAATTAGAAAAGACTGAAAGGAAAACAAGTTCCAAACATGAGTAAACAATTGACTCTCATCTAGAAGAGTTAAATTAATAGCAATCATAATAATACTTATGGTAGTTTCAATTGAAAATATGGTGGAGATTTTTACAAACAGTCAGGCATATATTTTCAGATCGAAATCTTTAGAAAAAGAAGATCCAAGAAGGATATACAAGAAATGGCTCAAAAAAAAAATTGATTTCTCTGGGTATACATGGCAGAGCTAATAAAGAAGAAAAATATAAATCTAAAGCTTACAAAAATCAAGATACACTTAAATTATCCTTATAATAAGAAATAGATATCTTAGTTAAGGAAGCTCTAAAATTTCTACCAATTAAATAAAAAAATCTTATTTCACACTAAATTGTTATTAAAATCAAGTGGCAAGGAATGACTCTAGATAATCAAATTAGGCAGTTTATTAAGAATATTAATAATAAGACAATAGCCTATTAGTGAACATAATAAAAAAAAATGAAAAAAAAATAGAGTCATCAGATTTCAGAACATCAGGCTTATACATGAGATCTAGTATGAAAAAGAGTTAAATATAGATACATATAGGTTACATCTTTTAAACAATTCCAACAAAGAAGCTTTTTTATTAAACTGATTAATAATAAGCCATCTACCTTAAATAAGTTGACTATAAGAACACCAGATTTATATAATCAAGTGAGATGTATTGCATATAGTCAACAAGATGAAACTATAGAACACTTGCTAAAATGTTTAGCCTATAAGAATCAACTAAAAGAGATATGGAATAAAGAAGTAGATGGAATTATCAAAAACTTTAAAGAGCTACTATGGGAAAGAAAGAGAGAGACTAAAGAGAAAAATCTAGGTTGATCATTAATAACTGAGAAGAAATAGAAGAGTTTAACAAGTGAATCTCTAAAGTAGTAAAACAGACTTCTAAAATAAGTCAAGATATGCTAAGTTTCTATATAAGCCTTATAAAAACAAATATTGTCCTAAAAATAATAAACCTAAAATGTCAAGATAAATATATAGAAAGAATAACAAGAAATTGGATAATAAAAATGCAAAAAAGAGTTTGTAACCAAGTCTGAAAAAAAGTCTGAAATAAAAAATGCCAAAAGGTAATTGAATGGTATTGTGGACTAACCCGGTGAGTTCGTCGCTAATCTGTAGTACCTCGCATAATCCAGACATCTTATAAATACTCACAAATAACACAAAGAAGAGAATGCCTCTTATAAAGAACACTTAGGAAAGGCAGAGGTGTAGTGATTGACTTGGCCGAAGGTAAGTGTCTCTTTATTGCATTCTGTTTCTTTGATATCTCGTTAACTCCTATCTCTATTCTCAATAAGGACTGTTTTCCTAACACATTCAGCTCTATATTTTTGGTATATATTGATAAGCTATTTATACTTTTCTAACTAACAATGGGCTATCTACTTTATAATCAGCTATACTAACTCTAAGCTTTGCTAAACTTTCTATACTTTTTTAGATACATATAGTTCCCTTATCAGTACCCGAGCCTTATTTATAGTTTCTTACCTTGTGACACGCAATATTTTATGTCAAACTTTCAGGTTTTTGAATTCTAAACCATACATGTAAATTATATCATCCACGTGACCTATAACAATGGGAACAAATACAAGGAATTAATAGAGAAAATAAGACATGAAGACCTTTATATCTTTCAAATCAGAAAACTATGCTTCTAAAGAAAAGAGACCCACTACCTGAAGAAGGAAACCTAAAGATGAAGGCCTTCAAGAAATTCTAATAAAAAGAGTGGAGTATGTAATAAAATGGTTGGGTTTTAAGCTCTATCAGAACCTTGCAAAGTAATTTGTAATAATAATCTGTAGACAATAAAGTTAACAGTTGAAGAGTTTTTATCTAAATTGTTTTTTTTTTTTT
Source organism: Acaulospora colombiana (assembly GCA_910592055.1). Lineage (NCBI taxonomy): Eukaryota > Fungi > Glomeromycota > Glomeromycetes > Diversisporales > Acaulosporaceae > Acaulospora > Acaulospora colombiana. Next base: position 2,107 of record CAJVPT010007485.1, read on the forward strand.
TTTTTTTTTTTTTTTTTTTTTAAATGGACTCATGCCTAACTTTATTGAATCCCAAATTACAAGTTTATATTACACAAAGCGTGAATACATGGATATATATTCGGGGAGAATAAAGATAACAATAAGCTAAAGTTATTCTAAAGCTACTTCGAGGCTTATTGCCCTTTCTTTTTACAAAGAAAACCCAGCATCCCTAGAGTGTGCTGGTATTATAAATGAAAATAAAAGAAATAAAAGAAAATTGACAGTCATGTGGAATGTGTCAGTTCTGTTTCTTGGCACATGCCTGTCTTGTTCTAATTCCTTATGAGAAGGTCTGAGGGAAACTTCTACTGAATCTTTATGAAGATAAGATGAAGGCCAAAGGGGAGACTATACAGTTTTAAGGCTTGTGGGGAGGGAGTAGCCAGGAAGGCCCAGGTGGTATATTGGTGTCCACATAATTGACTTGAAAATCTCCCAATATATTGTCAAATAAACCTATTCCTATCTAAATATGGGTATACTTATCCATCTATGCATCTCATTTTAGATTTAATTCCTTATATGAAGGATAGCATCTAGCCTTGCGGTCGACATACCCTGCTGGTAACTGTTGGTACTAACGATCAATGAGAATCTTCCAGATATTCCGGCCAGCTCGCACATCACTGTTGACATTTTCAAACTCGAGTTTTGATTGGTGTAGCAGTGTTAACCTTCCAGTCTTCCAGCTCAGGATTTTTTGAAGATAGGACAAAAACTTCCTGGGTTATTTTGTATATGAGCTTTACTACTGAGTATCCTAAATGGTTTCATGCTTTCTCTGATTTAGACTTTCTGGACAGTAGAGGTTGAAACCTACCTTATATACAATCAGGAATAGGCAGCTTTGATCTTTAAAAGAAAATGATCTAGCATCTTATGATCTTTTCTATAGTCAGATAGAACCTTTCCTGTATCTAATGATGTGTCGGTACCATGTCCTATATCCACCTGCGTCAGGCAATATGACTTATGATGGACCTCAGGTTCTTATGGAGCTGAGAAAATGCATTTAGACATGTGAGGTAACCAATAGGAGCTTGTTTATCAATTTTGTCCAACATATTTCACGTCGACCAATTAGAGTTGGTGAGATCTGTGCTACCTAAAATTTCAGGGTTAAGCTGAGGTAGGCAAAATTCCCCAGAAAGACATGAAAAAGATAACTCTGAGAGGCCACAATATCATTCAAAGGGTAGAAAAGTAAGTCCTTTGACTGGTTTTTAACCTCTATTATCTTCACCATAACTAAAAGAAGGAGGGTACTTTACTATTGGTCCTTTTCCCTTTAGGAACTTTCTTGCCATAGGTAGTAAAGGTGAAAGCTGAACTTTGCAAGCTACAAGAGTTCAGTTTGTTCAAAAAAGATTGTAAACAAGAGGAAGGAAAGGTGGGGGAGTTTTGAAAGAACTCTTTGGATTGGTTTAAAGAAAGTAGTAAGACTTTATTAGCATAGAAGTATTAAAACTTCTTGCAAATATATTTTTTGGATATGGTCAGAGATCAGCAGAAAGAGTTGAATGAAGTAATAAATCATTTATGAAGTTGTACTTAGAGTTATAATAATTTTTAAAATAGAGATAAATGAATTAGATAGAGACTTAGCTTTAGTGATACATTTTCCAATATAAAATATACATATATTTAATAAAGTACATATACCTAGCCTGATAAAAGGGTTTAAAAAAAAAAAAAACAATATATTATATACAAATACTTTAATATAAAAAAAGTAAAAAAAATTTTATAGATTATGCAAAGAAAAAAGAAAAATGTAATTAATACTTTAATTGATTTATTTAAAGTATATAATAAAAATAATAAATTATAAACTATAAAACAAATATTATAACAACAAACCTGTAGGTCAATAGCACAGTGGTAGTGTTTCCAGATTGCAATTACAAGATCCATAGTTCAATATCACTTAAGGGTCAAAAATCAAAAATTACCTTCTGATCAAGTTTTACCAGTTATCCTGTGAAAGTCGTACCCAATCATCTAGAACAAGATCCAATCAGGTTAGGCTGTAGGAAAATGGGACTTCTGGCTTTCCATCAATCAAGGGCTGAGATTTATAGTTGTACTACCAGAAGGATTGCATGAAGAAAGGCTTCTGGTCTAGCCTACTATAGACATCTCCAAGACCCCTTGCTCTGGCAATCTCCAAGATCCCTGCTCTCCTAGCTCAAGATATCCCAATCTGGTGCTCTGCTTAATTAAAAATCAGTTAATAAGGACTGATCCGATGTCACAGGTGTAATAAAAAAGGTAACGTACCCCCTTCTGAGGTCTGAGCGAATAATATCTGGGAATATTGGAAGGTATAAAATATCCCGTCAGATATATACAAAAAGGACTAGCTTAGTGAAACAATAACAAACATAAATTAACAAGCTCAATACTAACTAGCCTAGCCACGCCATTAATAACTGTGTATTAATCATCCAGCCCCTAGTTAGGTCTGCCCACTCAAGGTGTGGTAGCTGGTCTAACTAGGACAAACCGTGATAGGTTATCATTAATCTGCATATATATAGAAATATATAGTTTGAATGAGAAGATTGATGTCATGCTACAGATTTAGTTATCCATTAAATGTTAAGTTAATTCTTAATAAAGCTTGTATATAATACCAGTTGCGGTTTAAAAAAAAAACAAACAAATATTATAACAATATAATATATAATAAAAATAGATAATTTAAACAATAGTCAATTCAAAATTATATATAATTTTAGATAGTATTATAGAAATATATTAGAAATAGATAATATTTTCACTAGTGACCTACAAACAATGATATTAAGAGTTGGAAGGGTTTTTACCTGAACTTTTAATAGAATAATAAATCACTTTCAAAGTTATACTTAGAATAGTAATTACAAAGATAAGTGAACTAGTTAGTGTTTTTTAGCTTTAGTGATTTATTATATATACAGTTTACAAATATTTAATAAAATACACATAACTAGCCTGATAGAGGGTTAAAAAAAAATTAAAAATAGATAATATTATCTTTTATAAGAAATATACAGTATATATATATATATATATATATATATTAATATCTATAGTCAAGTTACAAATATTATAATGAGCACTCTTTCTGATAATCCTCTGACCATACACAAAAAAGATACATGAAAAAGCTTTTCTAGCTTTTCTGTCAACAATAGTCTTACTACTCTTCTTAAATCATCCTGAGAAGTCTCTCAGGAGTCGCTCTTATCCCTTCTCTCTTGTATACACTCTCTTCAAACAAAAACTTGACTACTGGTGACCTGAATAGTCATGAACATACCTTTCCTACCTACAGCAAGAAAGTTTTGAAAAAAAGAAGAACTGATGCTCTACCACCTCTCCTCTCATAGAGAAACATCACAGAATCATTTGATTGATATAGAGGTTCTATTACGAATGCACTATACTCACTCTCTTTATCACTAGTGTGGCTCTAATAGTACTCTTTCTTGGTCATTTCTGGAGGATTTTGCCTACCTTAGTTTGATTCTAAATTTTAAGTAGCACAAGATTCCTCATGATTTGATTGGTTCAGTAGAATCATATTAGTACAAGAATATAAACAAGTCCTTATTGATCACTTCATGTGTCTGAATACATTTCCTCAATCCCATAAGAATCTGGGATTCACCATAAGTCATATGGGTCTGGACACAGGTAGATATAGGACACTGTTTCCTACCACATCTTTGGCTCTCATCAGGCAAAAAGAAGAAATATACAGCTATAGATCAGTTAGCTCAACTCTTAGAATATAGAGGCCTAGCAAATATCTTTTGACTTTACTGCATCGGAATAAAAGAGCTCGTGGCAAGGTAGAATGTACTGCATTAAATTGATCTACACAGCTATATATATATCACTATTCTCAATACTTTCTCTTATGGAAATAGAATCCTCTTACTTTGGAAGATATAAATCATCCAATCACACCAAGAGGAGTTCCCTTCTATCAACCCATCCACAAAATTGTCTGTACAGATGATCATCCTAAAGAATTCCTCTTTCTTATTCAGCAAGAGTAGTTCACTCCTATATATAGTTAGAACCTGGCTAAAGAGTAATTTTATCAAAGGAATATGGAAGAGTTTCCCACAGTACTGAGACAATCTTAGGTAAAGTTAAATTGAGTGGTACTTGACTTGGAAGTTGATAACACTATCTGAAATAACCAACAAGCCAGCACATGGATATTGCTGGAAGTTATTGCAAAATAACATAGGTACCACATCAATATCACCACTCTGAGTGCATTAATGACAAGCACATTCAATAGAAATATTGAATAGTGTGGACTCAAGCGAAAGTCTCTTCCTCCATATGAGTTGAACAGTAACTCATCTATTAGCTCAAGTTTCTTTTTGAACTTATGAATAGTGATGATAGTATCTGAAAACTAAGGAATACACTATATCATTTATACATCTCCTTTCCATATTGCTAGTTCAGATCTTCAAGCATATTTTCATTATTATTAACTATTTTTTCAGGGTTTTTATATAATTAATTTGTTTATTAGAATCCACTTTAGATATATCCTCTATCCTGTATTTTTTTTTACCTTTTCTAGAGAATGAAACACTAGTGGCACTTTGAGTACACTAGCCTCTTGAAATTGTATTTGACAAATAGCAGGGATTCTTATCAATGTATTTTGTTGTTAAACTATAGATAGGTTTAAAGTTTATCTAAAGTATAGTCTCTCTAAATGAATGTACTTGTCTATTAAACTTCAATAAAATAGTCTATTCTATTTTTCAAAAAAAAAAAAAAAATATTCAAATTAAATTATCAGTTTATTAATCAATTGAAAATATAAGTATATTTTTATTGAGTAGCATAATATACAGTATATTATAGCCAAACTATTATTTTAATCTAACCAACTTAGCATAAATATAAAAACCTCTAAGTTTGACCTTGAGAACAATATTTTGCTCTATAGTGTCTTTAAATAAAAATCCTTCTAGTTCACCAAATCATTGTTAATAAATTGTTACTGCTATATATCACACCAAGCCATTAGAATATACTGTAGAAAACTACAAAAGGATAGGTTGAAAAAGAGAAAGGGGATATCTAAAAATATCTAAGTAAACAATAAGAAAATAAAAAATAAAAAATTGAAAAAAAGATTTCTAGCTTCTTCTAAAGACCTACTTCTTAAGATTTCTTTTCAATAAAAAATATTCAATTGAGGTATCCTTTCTTCTTCTAACTATGTAAGGAATTTATTTATTCTTGATCTTGATTACTTTTTTATATATTATTTGAAGAGACTTATTACCTAGTAAAAATTTTAATTTCTAGTAACACACTTGATTCTATCTTTCTTTAGATAATGATTTTTATCTCTTGTGATAAATGGATAACTTATAGTAAATTCTAGGTTCTTATATGATCCAAAAGAAACTGAACTATATTGTTTCAATATAATATCTTCCAGTAGTCATATCTAGTTAAAGAAATTTTATTAATAAATATCTTTCATTATTCAAAAAGTCAAATTTTTCAACAATTCTTTTGCTTTGTAATAATAGAAGGGTTTTAAATAGTGATGAAAATTCTTATCAATTATTATATCTTTTAACAATTTCTAAGAAAATGTATTCTTAACTAAAATCAAAGGATTGAAGCTTAGCATGAATCAGAGACTATTTGATCCTATTATCTAACTAGAATAAAAAGGAGATCTTGGTCTTGAATGTTGCTTAACTGGAATAATAAAAGAGAAAGACCTTAGTTTGAACAAATAATAACTTTTTACTATCTGGAGACTTGTTGCTCATATCTTATTAGTCTAATGGAATTTTATCTATAGATTAATTCAATTGGAGAAGTAGAATAAGAATAAAATACCAATCAACTCTTCCTATTATTAATAATATCATTAAAACATATGAAATGATTGGTAGGAACTTGTTTATATTTAGCTACTAATATGTTTTATATCTACCAATAATATTTTACAATAGATTATGTTACCTAAAATTCAGAATCAAATTGAGGTAGGCAAAATTTCTTAGAAAATCAAAAAATTTTTGGATGACTATAAGAGAAAAGATACAATAGACAGATATCTTGAAAATATAATTTGATATTTATCATCTTCCACTACTAGAAACCTTTATAGATATGCTTCAATATGAAATACTTCAAGTATTATACTATTAGTTCTTCTTCTTTGCAAAACTTTCTTGCCATAAATAAAAAAAGTGTTTCTTGAATTTTCTAGGTTACAAGAAGTCAAGTTTTTGTTTTAAAATAAATATAAATAAAGCAAGGGATTTGTGAGTATCTCTTGAAGTAAAACTTCAAGTTGGTTTAGAAATAGTGTTAAGATTTTATTAGCAAAGAAATAAAATATTTCTTGCAAACATCTTTTTTGTATGTAGGCAAAGAATCAGCAAAAAGAGTATAAAAAATATGTATTTATACAATATATTAATTATTTTTGACAATAAGAAAAAAAAATTTATGAAAATTTTTTATAAAAATTTTAGAATAATAAATATTTGAATATTATTAAAAATATAAATAAAAAAAAAAACCAGATTACTAATCAATAAAAATTATTACAATTGTAAAAAATAATTTAATATCTAAAAATAAAGTAATAATAATCAAAAGTCAAAAGCAGAAAAAAACAGATATAATAATCAATTAAGATAGTATTTAAAGATATAATATAACTAAATATACCTTTTATTATACTTGAAATAAATAAAATATTATAATAATTAATTAATATTTTATCTATAAAAGAAAAAATTTTAAGCTAGGAGCTTTGACTACTAATATCTTAAGTACAATAAAGAAAAAGATTAAAACTTATCTTGATAACATTCTAAAGCTCTTCAAAAGTTAAAAAAACTTTTACAAAAAGAATTTAAAAATAAAAATAAATAAATAATTTTTTAGTCAATAAAGAATAAGATTCAATAAAATATTTGAGAAATAGTACTATTAAATTAAAAAGTAACAAGATTATATTTGAGATTTAGTATAAAAAAAATGAATATATCAAAGATTATATGAATAATGCAATTTACATATAATAGTTTAGAACCTAAAAACCTAAATGTCTGGTATAAAAGATTGAGTGTTACAAGGTAAAAACTATGGATTGAGACCTGGATACTGATAAGAGAACTATATATGTATAATAGAGTATAGAAAATTTAACAAAGTTTAGAGTTAACATGATATATTGTAAAGTATATAGTCTATTGTTAACTAGAAAAGCATAAATAGTCTACTAGTATAAGTCAAAAAGGTAATACTAAATATGTTAAGACAGTCCTTATTAAGATAGAGATAATAGTTAATATTATATAAAAGAAACAGAACATGAATAAAGAGACACTTATCCTTGACCAAGTCAATTATTATGCCCTAAATATTCTTTATAGAAGGTATTTTCTTCTTTAGTATTAATTATGAGTATTGTTAATCATTTGAATTATGTAAGGTACTATAGATTAGTGATAAACTCATCAGATTAGCTTATAACAATAGATACATATGAGACATATTTTTTAAAAACTTATAAAAAATATTTTCTTATTTAGTTAATAAATGATAAGTTGTCAATATTAAGTAAGCCAATAATTAAAAGATCAGATTTATAGTGTATTAACAAAATCTTTATACAAATTTTTGTATCACAAAATTAATCTATATAGCTTTTTATTTATTTTTTTAAAACCCTTAATTAGATTAAGTATATATATTTTATTAAATGTTTTTTTTTTTTTTAACTCGCAATCATGCCACAATGGCATGTTTTTATTGAGATATTGAGAAATACCTAAATATTTTACAGACTTTCACAAAGTGACTAACTCATCATTGTACATTATTA
>CAJVPT010007486.1:0-10017 GCA_910592055.1 Acaulospora colombiana
TTTAAAAGTAATCCAGTTATCAGACCGTTGTATATACTCTAACCTGTACTATAGATTTTAAGTACTTCGGTGTGGTGCACGAATTACTTCTCCTACCAAGGTCTCCCAATAAAAAGCATTACCCATATTTGTGCATGCTGATCAGCATCCTACCAGTTTAATATTTACTTTTTTAATCAAAACAGGGGCCTCAATCCCAGTCAGGTGTTGTTTCCCTTAAGAGGTTATGGTATCTACTTTTGAATACAGAGTCATGTACTTGCAGATCTAGACCATCTCGAATCAGGTTGTTGAGCTGGGCCGGGGTAGGTCTCAATGTTGTTTGGAACCTGCCTCTCATGGTTAAACCAAAAGAACCATTAGACGGCTCATAGTCATTGACATCAAATTTACCTTTAACGCTAGTAATCTGGTAGTGGCCAGGTTGATTGCCATCATGCTCAATCAGTTTTTGGAGGTCCCTTTCAATTGGATAAGCCAAATGATTGGCCAAAATACTGCGTCTGGTTCCCTGAGTACCTTCCGATACTGCTTCATATTGTGAAGGAGAAGGCTCAAGAGTGGTTGCTTTACACTTCGCTTTTTTTCGTGAAGTTTCAGCTGTTTTAACCTCCATAGTTGCTTGTGTTGTGCCTTGTTTGTGTGTCTCGTTGTAGTGTTTCTTCCTGGCAGTATGGCTAGTAAAGTCAAGGCCGCACTCTGAACACTTGCATGATTTAGGACGCGGAGGTTGTTTTCTTGTGTTTTGCTTGTCAGCAGGTATACCAGGTTTTTTGCTAACCTGTTGTTTACCTTTTCTAGGTCGACGTTTTCTTTTCTTATTAGAAAAGCCTGATGCAGGTTGTGTGGCAAGGACTTGTCGTTTAGAATTACTAAAACAGACCGAAGAAGCTTGACCTATCCACTTAGAAAAGAGCTCCTTTACTTGAGATAACTGTCGGTTGGTCCCATGTACTTGAATATAGCACCATATGAAAAGCTTATTTCCACTGAGATATTCGCCATCATTGTGGTTTGAATATAAACAAAAAATAAAAACAACGTTCTTCCTCTCTTTCGAAAATTTTTTAATAAGGAAATTTTTACGAATTTTGATAGGAGTGGGAAAGAGTTTTGAAGTGCTCCTTTCTTTGTTGATTTGATTTGTGTTTAGGAAGGGAAAGATTCTGATTAGATCACCTCTAAACAGAATTGTCCATCTTTTGCTAATTTGATCATAATCTTGTTGTTGGTGGTATTCAATATTTGCTGATTGTCTGCATTTTTATGGCTTTAATTTAATCAAATTTGGTAAAAACTGCATGAATATCTGCTCATGATGTGTTTAGGTGAATTTTCATACTCTAATTGTCTTGTGTTTTGCTTCCATACCATTGTAAACTGGTATTTGCTGCATGTGAATGGTGAGGTTATCATCAATTTTAATGTGTTTAGCTTTTTTGGCATCTAACTCTGTCCCAAACAGTGCTGTGATAGTGAAGCCTTGATTGGATCTATTCAATTAAATGAAAATGAAGGATTCTAGGTATGAGAGTAAGTTTTGGATAATTTGGAGTTTTTCTTTGTAGTCCAATCGATTGGACCTTGATTGTGTTGAGGATAAGGTTATACTTCTTCAATATTTGGTTCAAATTCTGTTTGTGTTATATCTTGGCTTGTTTGTGTGTTTTCAAACCAGTTATCAATAAAGTCTTTGTCTGCATCAAACCCATATAAAGATGATAGCAAGTTATCTAGTATTTGTTTATAAGTGTTTTTTTTTATGTTTAGTTTGTTTTAAGTTTCGAGGTGTTTTGAGGGAGAGTTTGGGATTCTTCTACTCCATGTTTTGTGTTTTGTTTATTGTTGTTCTGTTTGAACTGTTGGCTTTAGAGCCTTGAGTTTGTCTTGGTTTGATTGAGAAAACTTTTGGGACATATTGTATTGACAAAACTCAATGCTTTGGATCCGTTTTTGCACAAAGAAGAAAATTCCAAAAAAGGAAATTTTCAAAAATCTGATCAGTATTGATTATTCAAGATGTTCATAAGTTATTGGATAGTAATGCGAATGGATAAACATCACATGGACTGTGATTTTCTCTCTCTCATTAACTCTGAAAGTGTCAAGGCTATGGATTGAGTACCTTCAGAGGCAAAGTTGGATGGATAGGTAGTTGTTAAGTGTCCCTTCATTCCTTCCCCTCTTCCATTTTCTTGTAAATATCTTTAACCTTTCCCCCTCACTTTCTCCCTTTTCCTTTACTCTTTTTTTTTCACATTGACTGGTCCTCGACTAGTACAAGTAACCCTTAGCACTAGATGGTATTGAGTCTCTTGGGCAAGTCCTGGTAGGTTAGGTCCCCCTAACAGATGGCAACAAGCCGATTGGTGGATTAAAATCCTAGATAGTACCAAACCAATTGCAGCAGGCAACCAGCAATATGCCTTCAAGTGTATCTGGTCAATCCCCTCTTTGTTATTAGAAGAGAGTATTTACACTAGGCGGTCATGTATTTTTCTTATCCTGGTTAGGTTAGACTTAGATCAAGTGTTATAAATAGATAGCTCTTTGTACTTTTGTCTCTCTAATGATCTGTAAATCCTCAGACAGTATGGAGAAATATTCATCCCAATTGTCCCTAAATATAATTTTCTATTAATAAAGTGGCTAGAGAGGTGCAGGATGAGCCAGTGTTTAAAAAAAAAAAAAAAAAAAAGGGGTTATTCAAGGTGTTACTAGAACTCTTGTATTTGTATACTATCAGGACTTGATAGTCATATTGTATTGTCCTTGAGAAGAGGCATGTATTTGTGGTTGGTGTTCTTTCTTTAATAGAACAGTCACTATATGGGGTTAAAGAAGAGTTGCTTTGAATTCTTTTGTAGTGTGCATATAAAATATTTTCATAAGTATTCCTTTTTTTTTGTTTTTGTTTTTGATCAATTGCTTCTGTCAAATGATATGTAGCAATGATCCAATGTTTACTTTCTAAATGTTGTATTGATATATAGATATAGAATGGATTCTGGGGACCTTTGGAGTCAATAAGTTCTTCATCCAGTAATTGTTGCAGGATAGGAATAATTTCTGGATACAATTTTGGATTTATGGTGTAGTAAATGTGGTGATATCTAGGAATTAGGTGCAAGGTAAGATTTTTGAGCAGTTTTCATTTATTATTTGGTATTTTTTTTTTTTTTATAAACTGGCTCATCCTTGTTTTATTTGCGAGAAAGATTCATTGCGTACATATTATTATGCATTTACAATTTTTATGTCTTTTTAAAATACAAATTCAACTATCTAAAGATGGATTTATCCTTCTTACCGATTGGCATGTTGCCACTCACTGCGGGGCCTAACATGCCAAGGATAGCTAATTAGTGTTGAAATTAGTAGTGAAAGAAAAAAAAAAAATTGTGAAAGGGTTTGTGATTCCTTTGAATGACCAATCTATGTAGTGATTAACCAGGTCTATGTATTGGTCTTTGATTAGTAGTTCAGATAATATGGCATCTGGTGGTGGTTGTACTTGAGTGTGGCTTTTAGAATGTTTGTCTTTTTTGGTGACATTGTTTGTAGTTTCCAATTCTACAGTGTGTTTGCATCGCTCCTTCCATATTGAGTGTAGGAATTTTCTGTATTGATTCATACACTTTTGAAGTATAGGTTGTGATGTCATATGTGAGCCAGTGTAGTTGTTGATTGCAAGGGTGATGTCCTTTCTGATGATGTCTTTGATGAGATCTAAGATCACTTGGTCAGATTTGTTAAAAGACATGTTCCTTATTATGTGATGTAAAGGAGTAGTGATAGCCGATGCATTGCAGTCTTTCATATTAAGTGTAAAGATGCTTGTTAGTTTTCACCTGTGTGTTTCCCATGTTGTGGTACATAAGAAGGCATGGGAAGTAGTTTCTGTTTCGTGGCATTTAGTGCACTCTTTGTTTCTATATATGTGTGGTTTGCATCGGTTCAGTTTGGTCATGGTGGGTAGTTCGTCATTCCAAAGGTTGATTGCAAATTTTCGAGTGCTGTGGTCAGTTGTAGATGTGTTTCCATGATTAATGTTGCTAGGGTTGAGGCAGTTGAAGGTGTTTTGCCAGTCTATTATTTTGTTTTTTTCCATGTTGATCCATGTTCTATTCCTTCTGAGGAGTCTCCATTGGGCTAGATGTTTGATGTGAAATATTGTTTTGCAGAAGTCTTTGATTGGCACGTCTATTATGTTGTGTCTCCATGTGGCATAACATAGGTTGTTTTGCGAATTGATAGTGGGGTTGAGTTCTCTTTGGCCTGGCATCATGTTAATGTAGTTGATTTTTGCCAGTTGATCAGCAGTTTCATTGCCTGCGATGCCTGTGTGTGCTTTTACTTTGTGTAGGGAGAGTTGGATTCGATAGTCCTTGCATCTTTGTACGATGTTAAGTGTGATGCTCTAATTCCTGGTGTTTCTAATGACTTTGTAGGCTGGAGTATTTGTGGCTTTGTTTATTGCATTGATAGCTGCTTGGCTATCTGTGTGGATTGCAATTGTAGCATTTTTGTGAATTGTTAAGATTACTGTGAAGATTGCCATTAGCTCTGCCTGGTTGAGGATGGTGAGCCTAGTATCTGATCTTTAAATGTGTGATGTTGTTTTAGTTGATTAGTGAGGATCCAGCCAAATCCCATGTGGGCGAAAATATTGAAATGGTCCAGGGATCCATCAGTGTATGCTGTAAATTGGTGGTGTTGTTTGTTTGCTGTAGAAATGTTGAGAAGCTCTTGAAGCAGTTTAGTGTCTCCTGTGATTTGATTTAGTAAGGTGGTAAGTTTGTCTTGTTGATGGTCAATATATACTTGAACTGAAGGAGACTGTGTTGTTCTATTTGTGTTTATGTATTCTATGATACGTTGGGTGTTGTATGCTGAGATCTGAACTCTCCAGTGTGGGCTGTCATTTAATGTATTGCTAAGACTTTTGTAACTGTATGTGACTGGAATTTGTTGTATCTGGAATTTTGTTCTAGAGAAGACGTATTGCTGTGTGTGTGTGGGAGATTCGTTGACTGAACATTTACTGCAAGGTTCAAGTAGTGAGTTTCTTGCTATACGCTTATAGTGTGTGTAGACTATCTTTCCCTGTGTGTTTTTCTGTTTTCTACCAATTATTTCGGCATCCATATTCGCTACTAAGGCCCAATGCTTGAGTGTGAGGCATGTCACTGTTTTGTGTCGTTGGAATGGGTTGTGGGTTCTTGTGAAGTTTAGCAAGTTAAGATCTATGAGTTGTTGTATAGTTTCTGCTAGGTTTGTGAACCATCCCGGGATATGTGTGATGTGTTTCTTGTGATATTTTGGGATGCGATTCCAAGGCAGTATTCTAGTGCAATCTTCATTCATTATTTGACAAATGAACATGATGTTGTATTTATGTAGTTGTTTTCTAAGTGTGTTTGTCTATTTTGTGTTTAGGTGTTCTTCTATGGTGTCTCCCATTTTTTTAATTAGTGTGATGGATTTGGGCTGTTAAATTGATATGCCAACTTGTTTGAGTAGCCAGATAATATCGTGAGTGAGGTTCGTGCCTGGTTTATGAATTGCCTTACTTAAATAGGTACAGATTGGATTGGGGGATCAGAAGTCGTTTTGTAGCTATTGAAGTCTATACAATGTTATTTGTCCTGCTAGGTTAGGTTTGTTGATTCTAGAGATGAGATTTTTTGCATGGAATTGCACTTGTCTTTCAAAGAGGTTAATAATGTTGTATTCGAATTTGTTGAAAAGCATGTTGTTTGGGACTGATCTTGCTAAGCCAACTTTGTGTTTAAAGCATTGATAGCATTTCATATGATTTTATTGCACTAAACACGCCCAACATGTCTATCAACCACAACAACATCAACAATACACAAAACGCGTCAATCTACGTGTCAAACGCGTATTCAACCCCTCAAAACAACATCACGAATCAAAACTTACCCACAAACACGTCCAATATCCATGATACCCAAATACCAGAAGCTAAATATGACAGCACACCTTCAACCCCAAGAGCTTTCAGACCAGAAGACAATCCAGCAGAGGACTGGTTCGAAGAGGTCGAGTCTATTCAAGACCTACATGACAACACTAGACCCAATAATACAATCACTAGGCTTGAAACTAGACCCACAGACTGGCAAACGGAATATGGCAGGAAAAGATACAAGATGTTCATCGCAATGGAGGATGTCCTCAGCAAAGATGAGAACAGCAAAGTCAAATTCCTTCAAAAACACCTCATCCGCTTTATTTCCCTCATCTCTATCAGAACACAACAAACACAAAACAATAAAAATATTATCGCACTATTCAGAGACAAAAAAGATACAGAAAGAGCACAAAACCTAATCATCGATGAAAACACAACCTTACAAATGCAAGAAGCACCAGTCTACAATGGCATAGAAGCAAAAAACAAAACTATACGAGCATGGGACATCCCACTCAATGTATCACATGCAGATATATGAGCAGTCTTTTCTAAATATGGCGAAATTAGATCCATTAAAATGCAGACAATCGGCATATGACAAACAGCTTGCATAAAATTTCAAAATTAACCGGGCTATGACAAGATCAGCAAATGTTGGTCCATTCCATTCCAAAGAGACCTACTACGTATCTTTCCCTTCTTAAACATACACCAAATCAAAGAAGAAAGAAACAGATTCACCCTAAAACTAATCAACCTCCCACCCAACACTATTGCTTGTGATCTTTCAGAACTTATTTTAGATATCAAAGCACAAGCATGCTACATCCCACGCTCCATCAACTACAGAAGAAAATGTTTTGCAATCCTGGGCTTTCAGGACAAAGAATCCATGACAAAAGCCCTTAACACCAACCTATTCCTTGGCAACACTGAACTACGCTGGGATAACCCTGAAATCCAAACATGCAACATCTGCTTCAGCAACGAACATCAAACAAAAGAATGTCCAATTAAAACTAGGAAAAAACAAATAGCCACCCAAAAACAAGCAAACATTAAGAAATTTGGCCATTTCTATAAAAGATACAAACCAGCTGGCACATCCAACAACTCAAGGCACCCAAAACACCCAACAAACAACACAACATCTTTTGCAGATATAGTAAAGGGAAAAAGCGACACCAACCTGACAAACACCTCTGTAAACACCAACACAACCCAAATGTCAACACAAGACATTCTCTCACTACTACAACAACTAGTACAAGAAATCAAATCCATTCGTGAACAACTACAGGAAGTTAACAACAGAATAGATCATATTGAAGACGAATTACAAGACTGCTTCAACAATGAAACTGAGGATGACCCAGAAATCCCAACTTACAATCAAACCATAGAAAATGATGACACACAAAGCATCTCATCTAACACATCCTGTAAACACAGAGCCACCAGCCCAGCTCAAGATATCAGACAAACACAACAAAATTTAGAACACAAAATAGATAGAATTGAATCATCCATCTCACAGATCACAGCAGCATGTTAGCAACAAACACCTACTGCAACAAATTCTACACCCACCACGAACACAACCCCACTTACTTCCAACCAATGAGTAATCACAACAATGAACGAAATATCGAAACATTATCAACAAATTCCTCCCTCAACAAATTAACTCAACACACAACAAACACAACAAACAAGTATGAAAAATTAGCACTAGAAACTTACAAGGTTTATCCATGAAGACTAAAAGACAACTATGGTTCCAATACTGCACAGATAATTCATAGGACATAATAATTACAACTAAAACAAATGGAAATCCTAAAGCATCACTCTACTGGCAATCCAACACCTACAAGACATGGTGGTCTCATAACATATCTATCTTTGGACAAGGCGTAGCAATTAGCATCACTCCAGACCTCGCTTCCAGGGTATTCAAAGTTCATGACACACCAGGCAGAATACTCTCTCTTGATCTGGCCTTCCCAAGAAAAAAGTTTGTACGCATAATTGGTACTTACATCCCTCACTCCCACAACAAATTTAGACAATACATACAAAATATATGCAAAAACCTAATCAAGGAAGCACTACAAAAAAACTGGCATATAATCATAGCTGGGGACTTTAATGAGATACACGACCCTCTCCTGGACAAAAACAGTCAACATCCCATTAACCAAACAAAAGAATTACTCCCTTTCTATCAGACTACAACCTTATAGACTCATTCCGATACATAAACCCTTACCAACAAGAATTTACATGGAAAAACTCCAGGAACCATTGTAGTAGAATCGACCAAATCTGGATATCCTCACATGAAGATTGAAACATACAAACGGCTTCTATAGATCAAGACACAAGTCCCACAATCACTAGTGACCACACAGCAGCCATCTGCTACCTAGAAACATGGCAATTTTCAACACCATCCTTTCAAATTCATAACAACACACATTCTAAATACAACTGGCAATATACATCAGAAAAAAACTGAACCAAATTTCAACAAGAAGTTGACCAAAGAATAGCAAGCTCAGCACAAAACAAAATATCAATAAAAGAAAAGTGGAACCTTTTAAAAGATACCATTCTCAAAGCAGCACATAAACATGTCAAAAAGATCAAACACAAGAAAAGAACACCATGCAAAATAACCATTCAATTTTCAATGCCACAAAAAATAATTCAATTACAAAAATTACTACACGCAAGCCAAAGAACCATCGACAATCCCACAAACTACAACTACAACTCATTCATCCACCAGTTTAACTCCTATCACTTCTCAGCATACAATATTTTCCCATCCCGCCATTCCCCAATTCACTACATCACAATGAGTTATTGGAATGGCACACACAACTATGACAAATAACTATCCAACACAAAGCCACACATCAGATTATCAGCAACTATAAATCATGACAAAAGATAAAAGCAGCAATCGACAAAAGAATAGCATATATGACTAGCAACAAAAAAGCCATGATCAACTCTATACTTGACAGACCCCATCGACAAATCATTTTAAACAAACTCATCACCACGGAGCCTGAAATAACTATCACCACAGAGCCCAACAAGATCAAAGAACTGGTCAGATCCCACTTTCACAACTGGACAGCAAAACGAACAATACAAGACATCAACAACTGGCCAGAATGGGTTCAGGAATACACACCCCAACCACACATAAAAGAGGAATGGTTCCATGAGGCTCAACAACCTTTCTCCACATCAGAGATTTCCAAGGTTATTAAAACCAGAGACAACACATCAGCACCAGGTTCCTCACAAATTCCATACATAGCTCTCAAAAAACTGGGCACAACAACTATACAATACATGATAGATATTCACAAAATGCATCAATGACCGTCTAACAACCATCCTGACAAAAAAATCAGATACTATCCCCTCTCAACTGGGCCGCTCTTCCAGGAAGCAATACTCAAGAACCTATTCACATCTTACAGAGTATAATTGAATACACAAAACAAAAGCTCAACAAGCATGGATTATCAGTCGGGACATGAGCAAAGCCTATAACTCAATTTCTCTGCACATGCTAGAAAAAGCCCTCAACAGAATAAAAATACCACAGTCTATCTCGAAAACACTGTTAAACCTCTTCAACTCTTGACACAATACTGTTCTAACACCATTTGGATCTACAGACCTTTATCCAGTGGAGGACGGGATCGACCAAGGGGACACTATTTCTCCTCTACTCTGGCGCATCTTTTATGACCCACTACTATCCAAAGTTTCCAGCTTCTGTCAAGGCTATACTATAACCTCCAAACAATGCAAAGACATCCGAGATGAATGGTCCCTTCAACATGTGAACATCACAGCCAGTGCCAACATGGATGACACTACATGGTTTACAAACAATCAACAAGACTTACAACAAATAATCAACACCGGCAAAGAAAAAAAAAACACTTTCCCGTACATCACTGATTTTTAAAAATTTTCTTTTTTGGAAATTTTCTTCTTTTGCGAAAAAACGGATCCAAAGCACTGAGTTTTAAAGCACAACATGC
>CAJVPT010007487.1:0-10015 GCA_910592055.1 Acaulospora colombiana
CTTTTCAATTACACACAGTTCCCTTATCAGTACCCGAGCCTTATCTATAGTTTCTTACCTTGTGACACTCAATCATTCATGCCAGACTTTTGGGTTTTTGGATTCTAAACTGTTACGTGTAAATCGCGTCACCCACGTGATTCATAACAATAGTTTCAAGACTTATGACAAATTATATGTAAAGATCCAAATCAGAACTCATATACAAATATAGTAGACTTTCCTACTAATGACATCAACAACAATTTCCACAATAATACCCCAGTTCTCCTATTCTAGCCATAGACAACAATCAAGTGGATAGCTATGAAATTAGATAATGAAATTGTAATATATAGGAAAAGAAAAATAACAGACTCAAACAAGATCATAGCCAATAACATAATATCATTACCATCAATATCACCTCTCTTCAAATACAAAGAATGCTGGAAAAACAATCAACAAGTGAAAAATCAATATAAGGAACAAGGTTAATGTATTGCAGAATTAATAAGAACAAGAACAATAAATATAATAATAGATAAAGGTTTAAAACTGGTTGATTTTTATAAAGATCAATCAACAGAATAACAATATATGAAAAACAGGCTACACTTTACTCCCAAGAAAATCAAAAAAGCATTATGAGAGAGGAAAGTAGAATCAACAACTCTAAAAATGATACTACAGCTTCACATAGATCCACTCTTAGAAACAATACACTTAATATACAATAGATTAATCAGGTATCCAAGACTTATAGATCAGCTTTTAGCCATTGCAAAAGAACTAAGTGAACTTGACAACCTATAGATCTATACAGATGGCTTTTTTACCAAACATCCAGAAAAAAGCAGAATAAAACTAGGCTGAATTATAATTACCAAAGAGGAAAAACAAATAGTAAAATTTCAAGCAGAGATACATGATACTTCTTTATCTACAAGAGTGAAACTAATGACTATTCTGATAGCAATAAGCACTATTAGCATAAATAAAACTATCATTATTCTCACAGATAACCAGTCATCAATTAATATCTTAGGAGAGTCTTCAATTCAGAAGAGATATAAAAGGATCACACACCAGCCAAACCAAATTCTCAATAGTACTATTAGGGATTTAATAAAAATCAAAAGACACATAGTTAACTGGACAAAAGTTAAAAGTCACTTAGACATTTCAGGCAATGAAAAGACAGACTAGTTGACCTTTATAAGCATCACATATAAATCTAAACACATCATATTAGTAAACAAACAAATATCTAATGATGGGTCCCTAAAATATTTAGTATACAAAATTTCATAAATTACTTATATCCCTTTTGAGGGACAAAATTCATTGATCTTTACTTTAATAGGGACAAAAGTCAGAAAATATTATAAATCAATGATTTAGATAATGAAGAACAATTGTAGATAGTTTTTTTATAGTTATTAATTTAAAAATTTTAATGTTTTATAATAAGGAACATTTGACTTCTATCCTTGCCTCCCTCTTTAGGAATCTATCTTTACAAATATCTACATTAACAAACATATTTATCAGATAGAACAAAAAACAATATGACATCAAAATCAAGCCTCTAACAATACAGATACTAAAGAACAAATGGATAAGCAAATGGTGAACACTACAAAGGAGGGTTGAACCAGAAGAAATCTAAAGAAATCTACTGACCCTTAATATTTAAGCTCTTAATATCAACAATTATTACAGTAACATCAATTAACATGAGTAATTATATGAACCACTTCCTTAGAATCAAAACATGGATAAAAAATTATTCATCATAAACAAACTAAATAAAAGAGATCTTAACATTTATCCAAATAATAAATACAAAAATTCATAAACAATATAAAGAAACCAATAATCACATCTTCCAATATAGCACAACATAAACAAGACTTCAGGAAGATTTCATTTAGGTTTTGACAGAGGAATGTATAGCAATAGCTGAAGGTAAACAGACAAAACCAATCCAAAACAAATAGAAAGAATACAAATAACATAGGAATATAACAAAAACATAAAAGTATGACATAAAATCAAATAAAAGGATATTATTAGAAAAATCATAATACATAGCATGATTTAAGTAGTAGAGACTATAACAAAAGACAGATATAAAGTACTGAAAGCAATTAAAGGAGCAACAACAAGTTTTGGCAAACTAAGTGAGAAGCTTGGAAGCTTAGATATGATATTACAATTGATTGGAAAAAAAGTCAAAATATAAATAAAAAACTTAAACATTAAAAGAAGCAAGCTAAAGGCAATACAAACAATCAGTAAATCATATCACAAAGTCTAGACTTAACAACAACACAGACTATTAAAAGCTTCAAGTCTAATCAGAGCTTGAATGGATCTAAGCTGGTCTAAAAAAAACACCTAAAAGATAGGTTCAACAAACTGTATATAGAATTGACAAATATTATAATAAAAAAAACTCTAAATAATAACTATTTTCTCTTTTTTTTCTTTTTTATCAATATTAGTGCTAATGGAGCCTTAACACATTAGCATCTACCAAGGTAAATTGCAGTAAGTCACAGAGTTTCTAGTAATAGAATACTGAGTTATAGTATTTTTTTTCTTTCATAAATGTATAGACTCACAATTAAATTTGTATACATAAATTTGTATTAATAAATAAATAAAATCTCAATAACAGGACTTTGCCAGTTTAAAAAATAAAAAAAAATATTATTATATAGTATCTATTCTTTGTTTGTTTTCTCAATAGTGTTTTTTTTTATTGTATTGATAAAATTAACAAGTAGTATAATATATATTGTATTAGAAGAAATTGTATTGATATCTGTTGTTGTCTTAATGATTGCACTTTTTCTCCAGGATAAGATTGATTTCTCTTATGAGTAATGATAGGTCCCTAAAATATTTAGCATATAAAATTTTGCAGATTACTTATGTCTTTTTTGAGAGACAAAATTCATAACTCTTTACATTAATAAGGACAAAGATAGGAAATACTATAAATCAATAATTTAAATAATAAATAACAATTGTAAATAGTTTTTTATAGTTATTAATTTAAAAATTTTAATGCTTCCTAGTAAGTAACATTTACCTTTGTTCCTACCTTCTCCTTTAGAAACTCATCTTTACTTGTAGATTAGATTTTCTTTTAATATATCATGGTTAAACTGGTATTACTTTTATAAGTGATTGCTCTATAATCTCTCTCTTACACTATTTTGATTGTATGTTTTTTTCTCAGTTAAATTTATTCTATTGTTCAATTGTATAAGATTTTCCAGAATCTGATAAATTGGGTTTTGATTACTTTTACTTTCAGAATAAGGCTTTTAAATTTGTTATATATTCTTTTAATATTGTAATAATTAATAAATTTTCTATTACTACCAGTAATAAAGCATTTGGGAGTCTTTGTTTTGTTAGTGATTGACTTATTTATTTCCTTGGATATTATATCTTCTTTTTTCTTTATTAAAATATGTTATTTTCTTGATTTTGATTTTTAATTTATTTTCTAATTTTGTATATCAATTAAATTTTTTATTACTTCTGATATCAGTTTGATTTATTTTTATACTATTAGTTTATTGTTCATATAACTATATGGATTTGGTATCAGATTTTTTAGTTTTATTGAAATTCTATTTCTTTTAAAAACATTTTTGTTCTTGTTTAAAGTATTCTTTTATACTCTACATGAGTTTGCACCCATAAATATAAATACTGTATATTATTTTAAGAAAATATTAAAATCTTGTATTATTGAAAAAAAATTATAGTATAATCTTTTCTTTTAAGAATATATGAATTTCTAGTAATGTAGCATACTCTAGTTTTGATATGTTTAATTACTCTTGCAATCAGCCTAGTAATAATATTATATACTTTATATAGTCACAAGAATTATAAGTTACACTGTTTAATAATTTTGTTAATTTTTTCATTATCAAGTTCATTTTGAGAAAAAACAGTTTTAATAGTTTTTGCTCTAATATAAATTATCTATTTTTTTAAGGTCAGTATATTGTTTGTAAGAAATAATATGTATCTTGATTCTATATAACTATAAGTGGTTGTAAATATAAGTGTTTATTGTTTATCCATGTTAATTGAAGATTATTTTGATTTCTTGATAAAATAATTTCAATTAATATCTATTAAGATGACTATCAGTGATGTTTTTTTCTCTTCTTTGTTTTTTGAAATATTTTTTTGTTTAGTAGTTAGTTGAAACTTAATTATTTATTTATTTCTAGAAATATGATAGTAAAATTGTCTTTCTTCTTTTATTTGATTTTTTGAAGCATCATAATGTATCTTTTTTCTCTTTACAACAAAATATTATCCAAGTGTTACCATTGATGAATTTCTTTATAAAGAAGTAAAAGTCTTTTGACAAGCCTAATTTATTTTAGAGATACTATTATTCTATCTCAGTTTCTTTTGGAAGTCTTGAAGTAAATAAACCTATTTTGAAATCTCAATTTTTCTTGATGTGATATGGATTGATATTAGATGTTTTTCTATTTATTGTCTTATATATTTGTTGTTTCATTATATTGTCCTTTTTAATTTTTCATTGATAACTTCTATTTCAATTTTGTCTTCTAGTTTTTTATCTCCTATTTCAACTTCAAAAATAATAAGAATTTTGATTGATGTAATTACTTGGACTTCCATAACTATTATCTTATTAGATAAATTGTTAATAAAAAGATTACTTCTAATTATCAACTAATTTATTGACAATAGTTATAAAGTATATTATATTTGTTTCATCTATTTTATAATATTCAAATATTTGTCTTTTAAAAAGAAAACTAAAAGATTTTCTTTTTTTTTCTTGTCCTATAATCTATAGATAAAGAATATATTGTTGAGAACATTGGCTTTAGTAAGAATAGTATGATTCATATCCAGAATTCTAATAATAATACTATTTATAATTAAGTATCTAGTTGGATTTGAGGTTGGATTTATAATAGTTTTTTGAGTTGAGATAATATTTAAGAAGATTTATAAAGTACATAGTTTTCTTTATTAATCATACTTGTTTGTTAACTGGATTAAAGTTTCAATAATATATATATATTTTTTTCTTAGTAAACTATAGGAGTTTGTGTTTTCTTATAGACATGTTAATTATATAATATATAAAATAGGTTATTATACTATATATGATGTTAATATATTTTATTATTTTACTATTTTAAGTGTTGCTAAGATTTTTTAAGTTAGATAATTATTATTACTTATTTGTTTGAGTAGCACTTGTTTATTTATTTATTTTTATTTATGTAAACAAAATATTGATCTATTGATTATAAGCTGTGTTACTATTTTTAGATCTATTGTATTATTAATAGCTACTATTACATATAAGTATAAAGTGTTAACATATTAAATGAATTATTTATTAGACACATCTATTAAAAATGGCAAATATAATATATTTGCATTATATAATTCTAGATATAAAATATAGTTTGTTATGTTGTTTATATTACTTTCTATTATTAAGTAATTGGATATTATAGACTCTAAACTTTAATTAATTTATTAGTTAAAATTATTGATTACATTATTTTTCTTAGTATCAAGAAAAGTATTAATTTATATTGGCTTAATTGAGAGCTTTGTAGAGTTAAGATTGGATTTCCAGGAGCTTACTATAAATTAGTTATTTTGAAGTTTTTTTTTCTCTATAAAGAAAAACTATGCTATAATAGTTTTTTTTTTATACTTATTCATAACTATTATTATAAAGAAGTATAGTAATTTGAAACTTAGTGATAAGTTGTTATTATTTTTAACTCATATGTTTATTTAATGTTGGAGTTAACTTTTTGGTTTTCAAAAATATTATCAAAAAGGAAATTTTAAAAGAAATTGGAGATCAGCAGAAAAAAAATTTTTTAATTTAATTTATTTTTTTTATTTTTTTTTTTAACTCACAGTCAGGTCAGCATGGCATGTCTTTATTGTATATATGCTAAGTATTTACAAATTGTTGTGACTTTCACATACTAACTCACTTGTCATCAAAAAACTATTTTTCTAAATACAATCTAGAAAATGATATTTTGCTCCTTTATTAATTTGAATAATTCCTCTAATTAATAAAATCATTGCCTACAGGTCATTACTATAGATCATTCTAAGTTTTGTCTGTAGTTAAAAACCAAACCACTTTATTCTGGGACAAATTCAATTCTTAATAATTACCGTATACTTCTTTTCTTCTATTTCTTTGATGTCTTCCAAGTTCGAATCCTCTGGAGATAACGGTAGTTCTTTTTGATCCTGTTCAGTCTGTTCTTTAGGTCTGGGCTTGGGCCTCTTGTTTTTTTTTGTCCTCTTCTGTAATATTATGCTTCTTTTCCCATTCTATTACTTTGGCACAATGAGTATTCCAGATCTCCTTTTTAAAGTTTGCTATCATCTTCTGACAGAATTTATCGATTATTCCCTGTATATTCACTGGTGGGATCTTGAGCTGCTTTTTGAGATACTTCTTCAAGAAGGTGGTCTTGCTTTTTTCCATGTATTCACAGATAGTATTGAAAAGATCCCTGTCTGATTTCTGGATCTCTTTTAACCATTTGTCTATCTAGTTACTTATTTTAGGTTGAACTTCTTTCTTCTCTTTTATTTCTTTACTGATAAGTTTATTGATCTTTTTATTTGCCTTTTACCATAAGTTCTTTCAAGTTTTCCTAATGACTGGGTATTCAAAAAAATGTTCTAATGTCTTTTCATGAAGTTCACATGCTAGGCAAATGGTTATAATATATATATCTGGTTTTCTCTTCTTAAGTATCTGTAGAACTAGAAGTTCATTGTGAATTAAGTTAGTTAGGAAGCTTTTATCTTTATTGATTTTGAAAGAGATATCAAAGGTATTGATTAGATTGAATTGGTTCCAAAAAATTGACCAGTCTATAATTTTATTATTTTGGATCCAAAGATCCTGGATCCATTTCTGTGTTGTCTAGTCTAATCCAATTTTTTTCTTATTGAACATTTTACTGAAGTCTCAGATACTAATTTTTATTGTGTATTCTCCCCATGCTGCTATCGTAAAGACTCTTTCTAGCTCTAATAGCTGATACCAAGTTATTGGGTTCTCCTGCCTGATTTGTTTGGCAAGTAAGTCTACTTGATTATTAAATCTGTTGGTTCTATGGGCTTTGACCTTTGGAATTTCCAGATTCAAGTCTTTTTTCTTTACTAGATCCTATATCTTATTCCAAAGTGGCCAGTTAGTGATTTTTATCCATCTTTTTATAGATGTCTTTATTTGTGAACAGATGGATTTCCATACTTTGACTGCAGTGTTGCAGTCAGTATAAATTGTAATTATTGTATTTTGAGGGATTGTATACAGTGCAGTGAGAATAGTTAGTATTTCAGCCCTGGTTGCTGATGGCCATGTGAATACTTCTGCTGAGAACTGTTTAACTTTTTGTCTTCCTCTATTATAATCCAAGCTAAATCCATTTCTAATTCATAATCTGTTATTCCTTTTTTATAAGAGCCATCTGTATAGAACGTAAGCTAATCAGTCATATTCTTTTTGCTGTATCTCAAGATGCTCTTAAGTTCATCTCTATGTTCTTCTATTTGTATGACTTTTTCTATTGGTATAATATTCCAGTCTTCTACTTGAATCTCTACTTTGACTGATCTAGAAGTTGATAGAGCCATTGTTTGCTGAAATATATTTGTCTGCCAGTCTGTAGGGTTTCCTAATAAAAGGATTTACTTCTTTTTTCTTAGATTGTTATGTCAATTGAGCTATGGAAGGAGATGGATCTGTGACTGAATTACTTCTAAAGGCTGCTCTGTACTGTTTGGTTAAAGATGAATATTATTACTAGTAGGATCATATACTAATTGATATAAAGTGAAATAGATTTTATTGTTTATGGATACTATCTTTTTCTATGTATCTGTTGAAGTATTAGTCTGAACTGCCCAGTAAATCTTTCTTCTATTTGGGTTGTTGGAAATGCCTCAATTTGCATATTATAAACTGTCCATTCAAGCCCTTGTAGAGAGTTTCATAGGAGATCTTGATTTACTGTTATTTTTTTCCTCAATTTTTTGTACCAGGAGAGAACCGATCTCTTGCATCTGCTATAGAGAATTTGAACTATTCTCCATTTCTTAAGTATCATTGTGATAGTATTTATGAGATAGTCTAGAAACATGATCTTGTGTTTTCATAGTGATAAAATGACCTTTTTATATTCTCTATCCCTTTGCAATATAAATTTGATTGATAAGAGACCTCCCTGATAATCAAATATGTTTTTCATCTCCAACTTTAAAAAGTAACTTGTATACTATTTGCCAGAGCCAGTGTTGTAGCTACCAAGTTTTCTTTCATCAGCTTGTAAGAGTTAATATAATTGCTTAGAATATTACCTGGCTTTCAACATTTGATTTGACTTTGTTTCAATCTGATTATGGTAGTAATACCAGAGGCCTCATTGTTATTAAGCTGACAGAAAAGTGCAAGTATATGACTTTCTAACTGTATCTCCCAAATACTTTTGAGATCGTATATTTCTTTGTTGTAAATACAACTGTTTGGGATCATTTTACAGACTAGGGCCTTGTTATTGAATACTTTTCTAAACATGGCTGTAAGATCATTACATGTTTTCTCACTCAGGTATGTGTGTTGAGTTCTGTATTTTATTCTTGGAATCAGGATCCTATTGATAACATATCAGACATATTTTTCTATCAGCTTCTTCTTGGTTATTGCCTAGACTACTGTTCTGATTTCTTATCTTATAAGACTGATAGTGCCTTGGTTTTTTTGTCTCGATCCTAGCCAGATATCAAGAAATCTAGCTTGGTTCTTTTTGTTGATTTCATGGACTATAGTATTCTCTGTTCCAACCTGAACAGTTCTGAAGACTTGTGGATTTCAGTTGATAGTAAAGAGGATTGACTTCTCTGCATTGATCTAAAAGTCATTTGCTATATAGAACTTTTTTGCTTCTTTCAGAATATTTTTCAGGTTTTTCTTGGATTTGGCAATCCAGGTTGTGTCATCCATGTAGGCAATTACTGCCTGCCTTAAAGAGAGCTTCATCTTCTCTTCAGGCTTACTAAAGTTGAGAGATCATTCTTCTTCTATGGAATAACCCAGGTTGTTGTTGTTTTGATTCTTGCATAAAAGTGGATCATAAAAGATTCTCCATAATAATAAAGAAATTATTTCTCCTTGATCTATCCCATCCCTTGCTACTATTGGATTAGATAGATCATTGAGAAAGATGATACTACAGCTTTTATCTTTGAAAAGGTTTATTATAAACTTCTTAATGGTTATAAAAATTTGAATCTGATCTATGGCCTTTTCAAGCATATGCAGAGATATTGTGTCATATGTCTTTGCAGTGTCTTGAAATAGGATTCATAGTTCTTTTTTTTTTCTCTAATCTCTTTACAAATGTTGTCTAGCAGATGGATAGGCTCTACTATACTCTTTCATTGTAGCCCAGCAAAGTTTGATTCTTTTAAGATTTTATATTGCTTGCAAATAGTTGATAGTCGGTTGATAAAAAATCTTAATAAAACATTTTCAAGCTGTTTTTAAGAAGACAATGGGTCTTGTATTGCTCAAATTACATTTTCAAGGCTTGGGTTTAGGAATGGAGAAGATGTTACTGTTTTTTCTATTTCTTAGGTACTCAACCTGTACTTAAAACTTTATTAAAAAGAAGACATAAAGTTTCTTTTCCTTTGATTCCTAAATATTTGAGTATTTTGTAACTGATATATAAGGGGCCAGCAGCCTTGTTGTTAGGAAAAAATTACAAAGTAGCTTCAAGCTCTTCTACTTTGATTTCTTCTGTTAAAGATAAATACCATATTGGGTCAATCCATTCTTTAGGTTGGTATTCTTTTTTTAAGGAGGAATCTAAATTTTCGAAGTTGATATTTCTCTTTTTGAATGCCTTTTTTCAATATTCTTCAACCTTGCTTCTGATGGTTTGAGGATTAG
>CAJVPT010007488.1:0-10015 GCA_910592055.1 Acaulospora colombiana
AATGGTAAAAAAGAAGATTTCTTTTGAGGTTCAAGTTAGTGTTTACAATTTTGATCTAAATCTGATTGATCTATGAATCAGATATAAATTGAATCAAATCAAATTTTAAAATTTTTAATCCAATCTGATTCAAATTGAATCAAATTTTTAATTTACAAAATTATAAGATTTAAATTAGATTTAGATCAAACTTGATACAATTCAAATTAGTTATACGCTAGTTCATATAAATTGTTATATAATTTTTTTATTATATTGTATTTAAATCAAACTATCTAGAAAATTAAAATTGCGCTATTTAGGAAATTAAAATATGGTTTTTAAAAAAATAATATAAAAGGCAAGTTAAAAAAAATTCAATACTTGTTTTTTTTTGTTGATTTTTTAAACATTTCTTTGTGATATTGTAATTTTACTGCTTAATTATTTTCATTGTATTCTTTGCTTTTGCTAATTTATTTCTTTTAAAAATGAAACATAAAAACTTATTTGATAATATACAATTTGTATATGATGAAAATAGCAATTTAACTAGTTATGATAATATCAATATTGAAAATGCTAATAAAAACAATTTATTAGAATCAACCTTAATTATCTTAACAATTTCTAAAAGTAAAGTATAGGAACACTTTATAAGAAGTGTAAGTTTTAAAAAGAACAAAAAGACTACCTGTAAATATTGCAGAATGATATATACTTGTAGTGAAGGCAATACTTCTAATCTAATGAAACATCTTAAAAAACTCATCCAGCAAAAATAAATTTAATAATTAGCCATACTGAAATTGCCAATTTCTTTAAAATGAAGGTAATTTCAAATAATTTTTAAATTTTTTAAAAAAATACCTTTAATTTTTTGTATTTATATATAATAAACATATGACTTAACAAATATAAAAAAAAAATTTTATTCAATAGATCATTATTAATTAGTAATCTTTTACAGTTGCTCAAGAATCAGCTTTCCTTGCTTTCATACAAACATTAGTATCAAATACAAAAATATAATTGGCTACTTCTATTAAGACCTATATAATGAACTATTATTTAAATAATAAAGAAAAAATTCAAAAGATGTTACAAAAAATAGAAAGTTATATTTTATTTATACTTAATATTTGGATATCAGTTTTAGTAAAAATATTTTTGGAATAACTCTTTCCGCTGGTCCACATTTTTTCAAAAAAATTTCCTTTTTTGATAATTTTCCTAAAAAACTCACCAAAAACTCTTTCACACAAGAAAAAGCCTCAAAGAACACAATTATACATTTCTAGGTAACAAAATCTACTTGATAACAACAGGAAAAGAGTTTCGTTCAGCCTGAAAGACAAAAATCCCTAGATCATTTTTTGCTTTTAGGAAGGAGAAAAAGCAAAAACAAGCTGATTCACAGTAGACTTTTTGAGACCCAACTTCAACTTCACAAAGCTCTTAGTCAGGCCAGTGCAGGTTAACACCTTTCTAGGTACTAAGAGAAGTCTCAGAAGCAATATATTAAACTGATAAATCAGCACAACCTCAAAGCTAACTGAAATCCAAGAGAATGTCCAAGTCTCTTTGGTTAAACAGCTAAAAAATTACAACAACACAACAACTCCAGATTAATTAATTTACATTATGCGAACATGAGCGCGTTAACTTTTTATCTAGTTGACACGTATTAAAGCAAGTTGATCAACCTATAACAGAACAATAGAATATAATAGATCAATAAACTAGAATATGTGTAATTAACCAGCATGTGTTATCTAAAGCAAGATTAACAGTTAATCACAGCCAGTTATGTGTTAATAAACAAATACCAGACATATAAACATATAGAAACCACATGTCATAGACTTACTAATATCAATATAGTAACTTATTGCCATATATGTCAAACAAAAAAATAATAAATAATAGTATTTATTTGATCATATGTTTAAAAAGGCACTTATATAATAACAACACGTGTTAAAAATTTATATACCAAAAAACAAGATTACTTTGGTATCAAAAAACTATGCTATAGTATACTTTGAAAATAAAAAAGATCTAAGAGAAATATTCTAACATCAAATAAAAATCAAAAATCAAGGGCTAGGATGGAGTGCAAAGAATCATTATTATCACAAGATATCAGCTGGTTTGGCTAGGTCAAGTAATATATATATAATGATTAAAAAAGCAAAAGAGCAAGATTATAAAAGCCATAATAGAGCAAGTGAAAACAGAGAAAGTAATGAAAATATTATGGCAATCAAAAAAGAAGCTATCCAGAGTAAGACTTAGAAGAAACAATAGTTGGTTAGAAAACAGGAGAAGTACAATGAGACCTATACCACCAGTAACTAGTGACAATAGGGAGCTACTAGAGAGGTGTAGATATCAGGAAGCAAATCAAGTTCCTTATCAGACTTCACAATATTCCTCAGAAACAGATGATGAAGATTTGAATACCAGGCAATATCAAAGGCAAACAATAAGATGGAAAACAAGAAGTCAAAGATCAACTGTAAAGCAAGAGTTAGAGATAGTCCAGTTAAGCAAAATATTAGAGAAGCTTAGTAAACATCTAGACAAACTAGAGAAAGACCTACTCAAAAGGAGGGCTAACTACTTCTAAAAAAGACATACCAGTTCAATCACAGAAAAAAAAAGAATGTCAGCCTGCTATTTCCAAGTCAAAAATACAAAACAAGAGTAAAGTATGACAAATAGTAAAGGACAATAGTAAGGGGTAACAGAGTAATCAAGATCTTGATACTTTTCTGCAAATAGAAAAAGATAAATTTCTAGAGAGAAATGAAGAGGATCAACAGGTAGAAAAAACAAAAGAGAAAGATATACAAAAAAGAGTAATTAGAATAGGGACACATAATATTAGAGGCATTACTGATAGTACAAACCAGTATAGTCTTATAGAAGAAATATAGAAACAAGATATTGGAATAATGGGACTATGTGAAAAAAAACTAATCAATGCAAAAGCAAAATGGGCTTTCTAGAAGCAAATGACCTTCAAGCATTTTCATAGTACTAATAAAGACATACCATATGGTGCAGGAGTTAATATCTTGATAAGAAAAGATCTAAAAAGAAAAGTAGCTTCAGTAGAAGAGGCAGAAGAATACATGATAGCAGTTAATATGCTTATAAAATGAAACAAGATGTGTATCATCCAGATCTATTTTATCTCAGACAAATGATAAAACATAAAGATGAAGAAGAGAGTACAAAGCTTCATTAAAGAAAAAAACAGACAAGATTTTTATATAATAGTAATGAGAGATTTTAATGCCATATACAACCCTGCAAAAGATAGAGCATCAATATCTAGAGCTAAATTTAAACTATCTTGGCACCCAGAAATTCTGCTATTCAACTTTTTAGATGAATGGTCCTTCCTTAACATACAGGCTATATGGAAAGAAAAAGATAAAACTCCAACAAGATAGAACACTACTAGCAGTAGTCAGATTGACTATATATAGATATCTCAAAGCCTTACAAACTATACAATACTCAGATTTGACAATTAAAGTATGAAGGAAACAACAGAAAGTGATTATACTATATTTGTTCTAACAATATATGATACTAATCTCTTTACAAGAGATATCAAAAACAAGCCTTTCACAAAGAATGAACAAAGAATTGATATAAAGGGGTCAATACCTGAGCAGTAAAAGGTATTCAATAAAAGCCTGAATCACAAACTCAGAATGACAATAGATCTATTGCTTAAAGAAGAACCTGAAAATAGTGAAAGAGAAGCTCAAGCAAACAAGATCTGGAAGATATTTGAAGAACAAATATCCAGGGCAGTATATAACAAGCTTAAAATCAAGAAGCTAACTACTTCCCAAGTCAAACATTATAAGCATGAACCAGAATTCATCAAGTAGCGAAGGGTTTTTCAACTATTCGTATTCTTTAAGAAGGCAGAAAGTATACATGATTCAATCAAATTGCAAGCCCTTAGCATAGCAATTAGGAAACACAATATTACCTTCAGTCCTAATTATCAGATCAAAAACTATTATATTTAATATAGTATTTCTCAAATTCCATGGAAACTATTAAAAAAGGATATACAAGATGCAATAGAAGGCCTAAAACTTGCTTGTCAGAATACAGAGGCAAAAAAAACAAGAGATGCTATCAAAAGAGCCTTGAAACAGAGATGTAATAACCTATGTAGCAATTAAAGAAGAATGGTAAACTTCTTGACTGACAAAGAATGAGTCAAAATAACATTGGATAGGATCAAGGTCAAAGATGAAGAAAAGGAATATATAACTACTAAGAAGAAAAAAATCAAAAGAGAAATAAGAAGATATCATCATGAGACATTCAAAAAATAAAATGCCAATTTTGATAGTTTTACAAAAGATTAGAAAGAAGAATACAATTTTAAAGACTATATTAATAAAAGATGGTATAAAGACCTACTGAAGTCAATTTCCCAAGAAGAACTATATGAAATACTTCAAGAACTTTTCAATAACAAAGTCTCAAGGAGATCACAAATTAGTCATGAAATGCTAAAAGACTAGGTCAAGAAGGAAAAGAATATCTTAGAAAGATGCTTAACTGTTTTTTAAGATGGGAAGTTATTTCAATAAGATGGAAGCAAAGTCATATATATCCTATAGCAAAGCTAAAATCATGGGAATGTGAACTTCTCAACATCAGACCAATAGTATTGCTGGAGATCACACAAAAATGTATCACCAAAATCCTTACAAACAGATTGAGAAATATCTGCAAGATCAACAATATCCTAAGAGGACCTAATTATGCAGGATTACTAGGAGAAAGTATAACAGAACCAATTCAAATTCTCAATAATATTTGTGAGAAAGCAAGAGAAAATAAAAAAGAGTTATGAATACTTTTCCAAGACATAGCAAGAGCATATGATACTATTAGCCTGAATATGTTAATTAAGACAATGAATAGAATCAAGATACCAGAAGACTTTATCCAAATCATAATAAGTCTATTTCGAAATTGAGAATTTAGGGTTATATTCAAAAAAGATCTAACTGAAGTAATAATAGCAGAAGATAGAATTGATTAAGAAGAAACCATCTCATCACTAATGTGAAGGATATTCTATAATCCTTTATTGTATAAGATTCAGAATGATGAAACAAAAGGCTATAAAATGTTAGTGACTTGGGATCCAGATTTAAAGGGAAATACTGAAAGAAAGCTAGAGTCAAGGCATGCAGCTATCACATTCATGAATAATACAACATAAATAGCAAGATCCAAAGAGGATATGGAAAAGATTCTGGAAGAAGCAAGAATCTTTTATAGGACAAATTATTCATAGATTAATAGTAGCAAATTAGGATTAATTATTATTAATAATCCTAACCAATATCCAGAAGAGGTCCAAGCAAGGGTTGATAGAGAAATAGTTAGAGAATTGAATAGAGTTGAATAGACAAGATTTTTAGGTATCTGGACAGGTAACCAGAAATTGGCTATTGAGCTCAAAGAACAGATGCTTAAAGAAATTAACATGATTATCAAGTCCCTAAAGAACAAAAAGTTAACCGACAAACAAGCACTTTATATTTTGAATAGAGTCTTAATATCTAGAATAGAATTCAGAATACTGTATAGTATACTATCCTAGTGAATATATAATGTCCTAACAATGGTATATAGAAAGCTGTTCAAAAATAAGGTCACACAATGTCGATCTATACCTAATAGTGTAGTACATCATCCCAGGATTTATAATTTAAAGAGTGTTTGAATGTTACAAAAAGAAAGTCAGATAATAGGATTATGCAATAGGTTAAATGACTTAGGGCCAGCTGGAATTACAACAATTATCAGGTTAAAGCAATCATAGATTAAATATTGGAAACCTCTCAACCTGCTCATATGTAACTCATTAAACCATCTTCCGGGAAGAGAAAACTTTGCATTACAAGTACTAAAATTGACTAAAGAATGGAGATAACTTTTCATAGCTGGAAGTGGAATGATAACTTTAATTGGAGTACTGGAAATAGTCCAATTAAAGATCATTTGTCAACAAATAAATACAATAAAGCCATTTCATCACTCAAACACAATAAGTTGATGTATATGAATCAGTTTATCAGCTATGAAACTAGAGAAGTATTGGACTGGCAAATGCTTCAACTTTTACAAAAAACAAGTAAGAGTCCCATTCCAGAATGGTACTTGTCAATAACAAGGGAGATACAAGGAAATAAACTAGAACAGCTTACAAGAACTTGAAAAGAAGATTGGTTAAAATGAAGTTCAGAATATCCAGTACTCGATCTTAACCTTGATAAAACACAAAAACTTTGGGTGGTTATCAAAAGCAACAATTAGTAGCAACAACTTGTTTGGGGAAAGTTAATTCTAAGTAATAACAAAAGATATATTAAAATAGATCTTTTCAAATGTAACAGCTCCAAGAAAAACTTAGAATCAAATCTGATGCAATGTCAGGACTGTCCAAAAGGAATTATAATTAAAAACCAATGCATAGTAGAAGCAAACATAGAAAAAACATAGAACAAACATATATGGTCCCTTATCTTAATACTAGGAAATCTACAAGAAGAGCTCAACTTTTAGAAATTCCTTATTCCAAGGTAGCCCTAGAGGGATCAATAAGTAGAACAATTTATATAGACTCAATAAAACATAATGTGATAGAAGGCAATTGGAAGAGGTAGAGATAGAGAACTGGAAAGAAAAGCCCATTAAAGAGAATATTAAAGAAGGCATATAACAAACTCATCTGATTGAAATTTTCAGGTGTAACGAGGGGAATAGTAGCAATAAACCAATAACCTTTTACTCAGATAGATCCCTTGTTAATCATAGAAATGAAAATATGAAGATGAATACAGCATGGATACAAATTGAAGAAGCAGAAAGAGAAAGCAAGTTCTAAGCAAGAATAATTGATTGGCATTCATCTACAAAAGCAGAGCTAGTAGCGATAGTCACCATACTACTAATAGTACCAATTAATAGCTAGGTCAAGATTCACACTGACAGTCAAGCCTGTATCTTCAAATGAAAAACTATAGAAAAGAAGGATTCCAAAAAAACCCACACAAGATGGTTAAAGGAACAAAATTGCTCCTTGTGGGTATGAATATTAAGCCTGGTAAAGAAAAAAGAATTAGATCTAAATCTTATCAAGGTTAAAGTACACTCCAATATTCAATACAATGAGGAAGTAGATATTCTAGCCAAAGAAGTGTTAAAGTTCCCAACAATAGAATAACAAGATCTGGACTCACCAAAGATTATTAGTGAAATCAAATAGCAAGATATAGTACTGGATGCTCCAATAAGACAGTTTGTTAAAAAAACTAATGCCAAAATAATGACACATCAATGAACAACTCAAAATAGAATAGATAAAAAATGGGGTTATCAAATCCAAGACTAGTACAGGTATACATGGGACCTAGTTTGGAAACAAATGAATAATGAGCATATATGGAATACCTTCTTCAAAAGATCACAAAAAAAAAGCTTTCTTGTTAAGATGACTAGTGATGAGCTACCCACGTTAACAAAGCTAGTTACAAGAAGACCAGACTTATACAAGCAAGTAAAATGTCTTATATATGGACAGCAAGAAGAGACAATAGAGCACTTGCTAGAATGTCCAGTATATAAAACTCGGTAACAATAATAACTGGCAGAAGGATATAGAAGATATAATACAAGGGTTCAACAAACTATTGATAAATAGGAAAAAAGAGTCAGAAGAAAAAGAGATAAGCCTAGCAGTTGATAACAGAATGGAAAGAGGAGAAATGGATAAGAAAATAGCTCAACTAGTGAAAAGGATCTCAAACACTGGTCGGAATATACTTAGCTTCTGTATGGAACTGATTAAAAAAGATCTAATAAATGAGATAGCAAACTCAAAATGTTATGGAAAGAGAATCGGTAAAGAAGCAAGAAAATGGATAATGAAGATGCAGAAGAAAACATGTAATCACTTCAGAAAGAAAATTTGAAATATCAGATATAAAAAGATGATAGAGTGGAAATGGATATTAGAAATCAATAGAGGTGACAAGATCAAAAGGCCAACATATCTATAGAAGCAAAAAAACAGGGCCAAGATACTAGGAAATTAGTCATATCAAGTATCATTAAAGGAAGAAAAATCAAAAAATATGATGTTCAAACAGGTCCTAATAGATGGGTAAAGTATGGGATGAAATAGTTGGGTTTTAATTTCTGTCAGAACTCAAAAGAGTGATCTGCAGTAGTAATCTGTTGACAATAATGTTAGAAGTTGGAAAGGTATTTACCTAAACTCCTAATGGAAGGATAAATTACTTCCAAAGTTGCACTTAAAAAGGTAAAACAATCAAGATGAGTGAGTTAGTTAAATAATTAACTTTAGTATTTCATATTATATGTACAGCTTACAAATGTTTAATAAAGCATACATAACTAGCCTGACAGAAGGAAAAAAAAAATAAAAAAAAAATAAAAGTATTTTTAAACATAACTATTCATTTTATTGATAAAGATTAAAAAATGCAGAGTATAATAATAGACTTTATACAATTGTGGGATATCCATTTGAGTGAAAGTATTAAAGAAGTATTTTTATCATATTTAAAGAAATTTATAATTCAAACAAAGGTAAATTTATTTATATATTTAAAATAATATAATATAAGACTAAAACAGTTTATTTAATTTAAAAGATATTGAGAATTACAACTGATAATACTACAAATAATATTGCATTTGCTAAATTGATAGAAGAATGAAATAAAACTCAAGTAATATTTTTTAGTGCAACAAAAAACTATTTATAATGTTTTACGCATGTTATTAATTTAAGTATACAAAAAGCTTTAAATATATTAAGAGAAAATCTAAAACAAGTAAGTTTATATAGTATATATAGTATATTGTTTTTTATATTTATTAATTTATTTATATATAGTTATAAAAACTGGTTATAAAAATATAATTATCATCTTACCAGCTGGAAAAATTAAACAATACTTGCAAAAATCAGCAAATAAAAACTTTAAAACCTATTTTAGATATAGAAACTTGATGGAATTTAACATATAATATGATTATATATACTATACAACCAAAAACATTATTTTTATCTCACATTATTTAACATTTATTTAATATAATTTAAACAATTTACAATATATTTGTAGGCAATTGAATACCTTATAATATTAAATCAAGAATTAAAAACTATATATTTATAGATAAAGATTGAAATATATTTAAACAAATAATAAAATTTCTCTGATATTTTCATGAAACAACTACAATGGTATCAGCATCAACATATCCAATACTTTCTATTACAATTTTATTATATAATATTTTAATTAACTATTTGAAAGATATTATTGATAATGATAGAATTAATTTGAATATTAAAGAATAGCAAAAATATATTAGGATAAAATTTTAGAATACTATAACAAAATAAATAAAATTTATATATTGGCAGTTGTTTTAAATCCATGATTTAAAATAGAATATTTTGTTGAAAATAGCCAAAAAAATTTAATTGAGGAGATAAAAAAAGGGTAAATATATTTATTATATTTATACTTATTTATAATATAACTTGTTAATATTAAATATTTTTAATTTCTGAGTATTGATAATATTTTTCAAAAATATAAAGAATTAAATTCAAGAACTGTAAAACTCATCAAAATTAAAGAGATATATAATACAATTAGGGCAAAATTATTTAAGCGATAATATATAGAAAATCAAAATGAATTACAGCTATATTTTTTATTATCTCAGATAATAAAGAAAATAGATATTTTGAAATAGTGAAAAATAAATAAACAGCAATTTCCACATTTGACATATATTGTATGTGATTACTTAGTAATATTTGCAACTAAAGATGAGTCCCTAAAGGGGGAGACAGAAACAAAAGTCAAATGTCCTTCACTAGGAAACATTAAAATTTTTAAATTAATAACTATAAAAAAACTACCCACAATTG
>CAJVPT010007489.1:0-10014 GCA_910592055.1 Acaulospora colombiana
ATCTGTGACATTTGTCATCCTTGTATATTAGTGGGTATCTGTTGTATAGTTTGGTCTTAGTTGGCAGTTCTTCGTACAGAGGTTGAAGCTGAATTTTCTCCTGTTGTGATTTTCCTTTGAGGTTGTGTGTTTGTTCATTTTTTATGGATGTAAGCTGTTGAAAGTATGTTTTCAATATATGTTTCTCCAGTCCTCTTCAGTGAATCTGTTCTGTGTTCTGTTTAGTAATTTTCATCTGGTCAACCTGATAGCCTTGTTCACTTATTTCACTAAGTCTTTGCCTGGAATGTCTATTTGTGATGTATTCTACACAATATTTATTGGTGACAGTCCTTGGTGCTGTTTTTTGATGTTGATAATTTTCCGGTTTGGTTTCATATCTGGTGAAATGGGGTTTATCTGGTCTAGCTTATCTACTTCCTCATTGAGAGGGACCCCTGTGTGTGCTTTTATCTTGTGTAGTCTAATGTTTAGGTTCAGCTGTTGCCTGATGTAATTGAAGGTATCTATTATCGCCTGGTTTGATTTCTTCCTCTTTTTGGTTCTGGTGGTATCCATGGTTTCTATTAAGTTTGTTATTGCTGCTTGGCTGTCAGTATACACATTAGCTATAGTATTCTACTTAATATACTTATTGCTGTAGTTATAACCATCAGTTCCACACGTGTTAAAGAAGCATGTAACTATGTCTATTCTTGAAAGGTGTGTTGTGTTCCTGTCTCGTCTTCTATGATCCAGCCTAGGCCCATGTGTGGTCTATTGCCATAGCTTGATACTGAGCTATCTGTGTATATTGTGGCATGGTGGCGGTCTTCCATTTGTTGTTGAATTGTCGTCAGGGCATTTAGTTCTTCCTTATTTAGTTCGAACATTTCACTAATGTTCATTGTTTCTGGTACAACGCTGCCTATGTTGACTTGCCAGAAACTTTGATTTATCTGAGGGGTTTCGGTGAGATCTTTGAGCTCTTTCTTGGTAGAGTCTGGTAATATTCTGCATTACAGGGTGCTTGTTGGACTGCTCTTGCTTTCCTTGGAGGAAATGCTTGTCTTTTCTACTGAGATTTGGATTGTATGTTGTTTTTTGGCTGAGAAGGTGCAGATTCCTGATGCTGTGTCTTTCCTTTCATTTAGGAAACACCCAGTACACCTTTCCAGTGATGATTGCTCACCTATTCCGATGTAGTGTTTGAATACTACTGTATTGGGGCTATCGTTCCGTTTCTTCTTGCCAATGGCTTCTTTGTTATGCTTAAGTGTTGCTCCCAAATGTGGTTTATATGAATCTCCCATTATCAGGGGCCTGCTTTGGTTATTTGTTCGGTGAGTGTTTGTTTCATCCTCTATTCTATCTTGTGTACTGGCTAGGTTTGTGAGGTTCTCTATGATCTCTTTGTACCATTTTGGTGTGTTTCTTTTCTTTGTTTTATTAATGGCCCCGAGTTCTCTCCAGTGTAGTAGACGTGTTCCTGTTGAATTAATAATCTGTCCTATGAACATTAAGTTGTGCCTCCTTAGTATTTGTCTATATTGATGGTATACTGATTTTGGTATTGCTTCTTCGATTGTATCATCAATTTTTTCTATCCTCTGTAGGATTGTGAACGTTGTGTTGAAGTGGAATTGGAAACCATGTTTCCTCAGCACCCAGAGGATGTCGTGGTCCAAGTTTTGTCCTGACTTGAGAAAAGGCTGTGTGAGATGTGTTGTTACCAAATTTTTGACCAGAAGAGGTTTTGGAGGTTTTGGAGGTTTTGCAGTCCCATTCTGGAGATTTGTCCTAGTGTTCCTTTGTCTTCCATTCTTTGTACCCAGGTCCTTATGTGCAGTTGCATTTGTCTATCCCATAGATGGTTCAGGTTGTGTTCAGTGTGATTATATAGGAGGGTATTAGGGATTGTGTTGGCGAGGCCACACTTGTGTTTGTACTTTGTTGCGATTTTCCCCATTAGAGAGTTGCAGTCACTTTCAGAAAGTACTATATCATTCAACAGGTATTCTATGTTGGGCATGAGTACATGATTTATTATGTATTTCATTTGTTTGTCCGTGATTGCTTTCCATCCGATCAATTTACTGGTTTTCTTTACTTTCTTTGTTATGAGTTGTTTTTGATATCCTTTCCTCCCAGAGCTGTCCAATCATATTCCTAACAGCCTCATTGATATACCAGGCTTGCTTTCCGTGACTGTTTCTTCTTTGAGTG
Source organism: Acaulospora colombiana (assembly GCA_910592055.1). NCBI lineage: Eukaryota > Fungi > Glomeromycota > Glomeromycetes > Diversisporales > Acaulosporaceae > Acaulospora > Acaulospora colombiana. The sequence continues at coordinate 2,206 of CAJVPT010007489.1, forward strand.
TGAAGCTTCTTCTGAAGTCTTCTAGTTGTCCATTAATGATTATTAATTGCGATTTTAGTGGGTTGATATTGATGTCCTTATGATTGTAGAATTCTGTAGCGAGGTTCAGGATCCTTTGCATTTCTTCTGGGTTGTCTGCCAGCCATATTGTATTATCCATGTATGCAATGGCCTTGATGTCTAAATGTTTCTCTGTATTAGGCTCGTTAATGTCTCCTTGGAGACTCGTTGTATACCTGTAGCCTCTTCTTGAGGATTCGATTTCTGTTAGAAGTGGGTCATGGAATATTCGCCATAATAGAGGTGAAATTGTGTCTCCTTGGTCAATGCCATCAAGTACTTTGTAGTTGGGGCTCAATCCATATGTTGTTATGACCTGGTTTTCTCTTCCTCTGAGTAGTGCCAGTATGATGTTTATGATTTTTTATGGTAGTTTGATGCGTCTCATGGCTTGTTTCAGCATTTCTGTGTTGATGGAATCATAGGCCTTTGCCATATCTTGACTCAGGATCCATAGCTTTTTTCTTTCCCTACGTGCTTGTTCTATGCATAGGTTGATTATATGTATGGGACCTTGTGTGCTGCTTTCTGGTAGAGCTGCCCAGTTGGATTCGTTGAGGATGTTATGTTCTTTGCAAATGTGTGATAGGTGGTCGCTGATGATCTTTGTGAATATCTTCCTTCCTGCGATGAGTAGAGTAATAGGTCTAGTTATTTCGATTCTGTTAGTTTAGGTATTGGGTATATATATCCTTTACTCCATTTTCTCGGTGTCTCCCCTTGTGTAAGAATTTTGTTATAGAAATATGTGAGTCAAGCTAATATTTTTGGTCCAAAATATTTGTAGGCCATGTATGGAATGCTGTATGGTCGCGATGCTGATTTTGAGCTCCTGTCACTTATTGTTTTCTTTACTTTTTCTACTGTAATATGTTCTGTAAGACCATTGTACCAGTTGTCTTGGATTCTTTTGCTTGATGCATATTGCCTTGATTACCTGATTGAAGTGTTTACAGGTATAGTTTTCCTAAGGTGAGTCCATGTTGCAAAGTGTTCTGAAGCTTTCCTTTTGATCTCTTCTGGCTCTTTGATGATTTCTATCTAGTTGTCTGTATTCACTATAAGTCTGTCAGTTATTATAAATCTATGGGGCCTTTCCATGATGCTGTTGATCATCTGTTTCTTGTTATCCTGGAGCCACTGTTGCCTCCTTTCTATGTGTTGCTGTATTTCTTTCCTTTTCCATTGTTTGCTAATTATTTCTGATAAAATCTGAATGTTCATATCCTTCTATATATCGTTGGGCCTTCCCCTACCTTTTTGCTTTTCTTCTGGAACTTTATCTTGGATATATGTCAGTTCATTGCTTCCAGGATATGTTGTTTGAAGCTGTTCCATAGAGTATCGATGTTTCCTTGATTCTTTATGTCTCACTGTTGTGTCCGTAATTCGATTTCATTTTTGAAGTTTTTCCATTGTTTGGTGTCGGTTCTATGCCAGTTGTATCTGTGATTGTGCCTGTGAATCTTCTGTTTTCTCTGCTTGTCGAGTTGCCACATCTCTATTCTTGTGATCATAATTTCATGATCACTTTTGTGTAGGGAGTCTGAGTGATTTGTTATGTAGGAGTCTCTTGATTGCCATCTGCTTTGTGGATGGTACCAGATTTAATTAATTCTGCTGGGTGCTTCTCTACTGTTTTGCCATATGTATGCCACTTGTGTTGGATTGTGTGTTCTAAAAGTATCCTCAAAATTCCTTATGATCAACCATTCCAGTAGCTCTGATTCAGGCCAGTAATTGTTTGACTTTTTTGTGCTCTGTCATTTGTCAATAGAAGGGTTTGATGTAGCATTGAAGTCACCTCCTATTACTATGTACGATGCTTCTTTCTCTGCTTGTATTATTCATTCTTGAATCATGTTTTTTATTACTGAATGTGTCCTCCTGTCGTTGTTTCTTGGTGAAAGGTATACTCTTATTACCTTTAATTTATGTTTTTTTGGGAAAGCCATGTCTATTTCTATCACTCTACCCTCTATCTCTTGTTTTTTATAGATTCTTCCTGCAATGTCTTTATGGATTGTGATGCAAACCCCATGTCCGATCTTCCTTATGGGGGTTACTGAAGTTATTAGTTGATATCCTTGTTGTTTCCATTGTTTGACCTGGTACGTGTCTCCATTGGTCTCTGTGGTGATAATGATTTCCCATCTATTTTCTGTGCAGAATTCTGTCCATAGTTTACGTTTGTTTTCTTCTACTATGTCTCTTATATTGTGTATTGCAATTGTCCATATCAAATGATTGTTTATTGTATTTATCTGTGTCTTGTATTATTTGTTTGTGAGAACGTTGATTGCTTAATGCTGTGTTACTTGTTTTACTACTTTCCCCTTTCTGGGAGTGATCCTGGGTATTGTCTATCATATTATTGGGTAAGGTTGTATCCCAGGGGAATTGTTTGTTGGGAGAGCTTGAAGAGGTTGATTGCTTCTTCCATCGTTGAGCTCATCTTGTTAAGTTGTTGCTGATATGCTTCTTGTGTTTTCCTGATGTCTTGAATCCCCATACTTTTATGGTGCTTTGTTCCTTGCTACTGGTGGGTGCTGTTTCTTCTAACTCCTCCATAAGTTCGTCTATACTCTCTGGATATCAGTTGGCGCACTCCTGTTCTAGAGCATCGACTCTTTCATTCAGATCTTGAAGAGAGTTTTTCATTTCTTTGATCTCTTTTTGGATTGTTGTTAAGGCCTGCCAGATGTCTTTCTTATGTTGATTGGTATTGGGGGTTTGTCCATATTTCAAGATGCTTGCATAGCTCCTAGAATTTTCCCTTGTTTGTAGGTATCTGGCAAAGTTGGAACTGACGCTTGTTCTATATTACAGTTGTGCTAAAATTCTTGGGTTTTTGAATCTATTGGTGTATTGTCTTGGTAGAGGGGGTTCAGATTTGTCTGGGCATGTGTATATGTTGTGTTTCAGTGAACTGCAGATGAGGCACAGTCTTGTTTCGCAGCTGACCCAAATGGTTTGAGTTCCTTTGATCACTGGGGCTACCGATTTTGCCTCTAATAGTTCTTCTTTATTCTGAAAAGTTAAGATGGCAAACCTCTTAGCTTGATTGTTATTGTTGTGAGGGATGTACACTGATTTTGCCTTCGTGTTGGTGATAGTTACTGTCAAATCTGCCACTGTTGTATCTGGTGGCAGGCATGTGAGTGTAGTGCTAAAACATTCCCTTTGTTCTTTAATTTCATGTGTTTTATAATAAGAGAAGATTCTGTATAAGTAAAGGCCTTTTGTGAGTGCCCAATCTTGACTGATCTCTATGTAGTCCGATGTGTTGAAGAAGATTATGTTTGCTGTTTGGAAGGGTCCTGCTCTTTGCAAGGTGATGTAGTTGATGCTGATTTATTCGTCGAAAAATTCTACTAGGTCTGTTTTAGTGAAGTGTTGAAGGACATCCCATATCTGGATGGTACGGGCGTTACTTTCTTTGGATCCCAATGGGGCAGTCTTTCTAAATTTGATGTTTTCATAATCAGTGATCTCAAGTTCGCATGCTTTTATGCATCATCCTGGTTACTAAAAATGGTCGTGATTTGAGGTTTGCCTATTGGATGCTCGTATCTTATATATTTCAAGGAGTTGAGGTGTCCCATTTTTTGTCTGGTGAAGTCTAATTTCTCTGCTTGTGTTTGTCCTAGTACCTTGTCTGGGTCGATGAAGGCTTTCCATGGCTTGGATATTTCTCATTGATCTTGATGTCTTTGTGGTGATTCAGATCTTTCACTTGTACCTTTTTGACTATCATAGCTGTATCTTCTCTGGCCGTTAATGTCCACTTGTTTATGCGAAGTTTGTGCTTCTTGGATGTTCCTGTCTTCAGACTCGCAAACTGTGGTGGGGGATGGTGCTCTGTTGCTAGCTGGGGGTTCCACTGGTTCTGATGTCTATCTTGTCTCGTCTACTTTCATCTCCTTGAGCTGCCTGGGAGTGTTGTCTGTCTCTTTTGCCTTTCCTTTATTTGCTGAGTGGTTTTGAAGTGCTGTTCTAGTTCCGAGGGGATGTGCCTGAGTTGTGATATGGGTGTTGTTCCTTTTGCCTTCAGGATCCTTCCGTTGTTCTTGCTGATTCTGTCAAGGTTGTACTCGCGTGTTGTTTGTCTTTCTGAGCTCCTCAGTTTCCTGATGGTAGCTATTTTGAGGAGGGTTGCTATCTTGTAGCTAGGGGAGAGTTCTTTTGCGTTTTTGCCTAATAAGGAAATTTTTATGATTTTGAAATTTTCAGGAAAGAGTTTTTTTGACTAATTTCTCTCTGTTTAGACGTATTTTATTGATGCTTATTAGTTTTTTTTTCATCCTTTTTGTTATTCCTTGTGATTTTTTTATTCTAATATTAGTTCACATCTTAGCTTACAAACTCTTTTTTTTTCTTCTCAAAATTAGTTGTGACTAACTTTATCACGATTTTTATTGTTATTATATCTCCAGTTATTTTCTTAGCTGCTTTTATTATTTTATGACTGATGACTCCTCTGATAATATTCATACACCTTACTTTGTAATTCCAGTCTATTCAGTCAAATAGTGCTGTTGGAGAGAGTGAATGGTTCCATTTATTTTACATAGGTTCAGTTTGTTTATGGGTATTCATTCTATCTGCACATTTTTGTGTAAGGAGAGTAATATATTTTTCTATTAGTCTTGTCTTGTTTGATTTGTAGATAAAAAGATACAAGCCTTCTACTTCTGCTTCTTGCAAATTGTGCAGATAGGACTTTTGTATAGGTATGGTTTCCTTCTGTTCAGATTGCTTATCGTGAGGTATTCAATAAATCATAATTTTAGGCAAAACATTCTATCACTATAATTCTTTGGATCAGTTTATATTTTTATGATTTTAAATAACATCATTGTCTATATAGTCATGTTTCAATATATCTCTTTAGCTTTTGATCCATCTAATCAATTCTGAGTATATTTCAGGATTCTCCACTTGCTTGTCTATTTCATCTTGAACAAGGTTTTTTTAATTGTCTTGAAGAAAAAATCTATAAAAGATTGGTTCTACCTAAGTATTGCCATATCACTCATTGTATTTAACTTTTGAATCTTAATTATATCTTGTGATTGTTTATTGATATTGTTGTTGGTAGTTTATCTGCTTACTCATTTCTGTAATTTTCTAAGTAACCATTTATATTAGTCCATTTGACTAGTATATTTTGTACTGTTATAGTTTTACAAATTGTATTAACTAGATTTCTTTTTGGACTTTCTTGTTTCTAGTTCTTATTATGTCTTCTTGTAAGTATACTCTTTACTGCATTAATTGCTTCTTGACTATCTGTGAGAATGTTTACTTGCTTGTATGCACTTATTATATATCTCATTATTAGTATTGCTATAAGCTTTGCTCTTGTGTAAGAGGAAGTATTTTGTATTTTAGCTTAAAATATTGCAACTTCTTTTTCTGCTACTGGTGTGGCTATCTATTCAATTCTCATTTTACTATCCTGATAGTATCTTATATATAAGTTATCTATATATATCTGTAGGTCATCATATGGAGTAAAGATAGGTCCCTAAAGGGGGAGATGGAGACAAAAGTAAATGTTTCTTACTAGGAAACATTAAAATTTTTAAATTAATAACTATAAAAAAACCATCTATAATTGTTCTTCATTATTAAAATATTGATTTATAGTATTTTTTGACCTTTGTTCCTATTAAAGTGAAGAACTATGAATTTTGTCCCTCAAAAAAGAACATAAGTGATCTGCAAAATTTTATATGTTAAATACTTTAAGAACCCAACATTAATATATGATAAGTTTTTTTGCTATCTATTGAAGTTTGAGAAATGTTCTGATTAGGTCTTTGAGTTTCCTGAGAATTAGTGCCTTTACATTTGATAGTTGATCAAGATATATTATTGGAAGGGTTATATCTGGTAACTATGTATTGATTTCTCTTAAGGCTAATTCAATACCATATGGAAAAGATTGTAGTCTGTTGATGAAAGGTTTCCTTATATTAATTTCATATTGGCTGGAAATACATCTCTTTATACTTTTTTGGATATTTATATTGATTAACTTTATTATAAATTGGGATGTTATATATTGTTGTTGATCTTTGTAATCTTTTCTAAGCTCTGAATTATTGAAGGGGCAGCCTTTATACTTGAACATTGAAAATGTCTATTTATTCTGAATTATGTGTTTGGCTATTATATATTGATTATCTTTAATTTTTTTCTTCTATATTATTACTATTGTCCTATTCTTTTTTGTTGCTAACCATTTAATCATTTGTGATAGTTGGAAAGATAACACTGATATATTAGCTTGGAAGCTATTTATTATGAGTTTGCTATTGCTATCATTATCTGTAGGTACTGTTTTGTTTTGGTTCTCTATCCTTATTGTGTCCTTATCAGATGCAATGTCTTTTAGTTCCTTGAACTAAAGTGGGGTTCTACCTTGCTTCCCTAATCTGGCTCTTACCTTTGCTATAATAAGTTTCTTGTTTTATTATCATTGAGTAACTGGTCATAGAATAAAATTTTTTTTTGTCTGAGGGAATTCCTGTGTTTGTTATACTATTACTTAGACACTATTTCTTTGATTGCTTTGTTTTCATTTTTGACTAGTTTTCCAAACCATGTGTGTTCTACTGGAGTGAATGTAATTTTTTGTAGTTTTAGTATGTTAAGGATTTCATTTATCAGGCTTCTCTTTTCTTGATCCAGAAAGACAGCCTATCTATTAGGATCGATGTATTGGATCAGTATTCATTCTAAAGATATTGTAATCTAAACTGTATTGTTATGCCATTTAAATTGTGACTGTTTAATCTATTGTAGAGATTTTTGTCATGTATAAAAATTTGTCTATCCCATAAGTTGAACAATTTGTAGCCAAAGTCTACATGAATAATACAGTTTGGGATTGTTGCTAATAATTCAACCTTATACTTAAAGACTTTGTTAATTTTGTTACTTATCTTATCACACTTTTTTTTTATAGGACCAGGTCATTTAGCAAGTATTCTAATACTGGAAAAAAGGCATAATTGATAATATATTGGGTTTGTTTGTCAATTGTTTTTTTCCATAATAATATTCTTGTAGTGATGTCAACTTTCCTCTGATAATGTTCTTTTGATGTGCTTTTTTTTTATTTTTTATATCCACACTTCTAAAATTCTGGTTGCTTTACTGTATTGTAATAGAATAATCTGTATTCCATTTAACTGTACACTTGTTTTGCTATTCTTCTTACTTATATTGACACAAATTAGTAATTATTTTTCACTATTAACTTGTCTATTATTTATTTTTATGAACTCTGCTACCTTGTTTAAAATGGCCTGTATGTTGGCTTAGCTGCTTGCGAACCATGTTATGTCATCCATATAAGCCATTACAGTAACACTGGTTTTCTTTATTGTTTCACTTACTATTTTCCCTTTGTTTAATGGTATTAGATCTAATGAATCTTTGTTTCTATTGTGCACTTTGTATGTTTGTCTTCAATTTCTTGTAATAAAGGATTATAAAAAATTCTCTATAGAAGTGAGGATATAGTGTTCTCTTAATCGATTTTATTATAAATGGTGTATTCTTTTGTCAACCCATGTGTCATAATTACTTTGTTTTTCCTGTTCATTAATAAATTATCTAGGATGTTTATTATCCTTGCTAGTATATGGATTCTTTTAAGAATCCAGGTTAGCATGCCTTTGTTAATTAAGTCATATACTTTACTGATGTCCTAACTGAATATCTAGGCTTTTTTCT
>CAJVPT010007490.1:0-10014 GCA_910592055.1 Acaulospora colombiana
TTAAAAATTGTCAAAGTTGAAATTTATAATAAAAACATAGTAAGTGGACTCAAACTTTTGGAAGCAACCGTATACCATGTTTTTAGAATTCTAGTTAGTATGTTTGATATGAGGCCTTAGATAATCTGATTATTGAATGTGACTCCTTGAGTTCTATTTAATTGTGTGCCATTAATAATGAGTAGTATAGATTTAGTTGAATTGATTTGAATGTCATTGTTGATATAAATTCTTGTACAGTGTTTAAGATGTGTTAAAGATCCTGTTGGTTATTTGCAAACCATGTTATATTATTCATATATACACTGGCAGTAATGTCTATGTAATCAATAGCCTATTATGTTCGGATGTCTGAGCAACTTTGTGATATGATGGTATAGTTTTTACATTTTTTGAATATTGTAGTACAAAGAGGATCATAAAAGATTCTCCACAGAAGTGAATATATGGTATTACCTTGATCAATGCTGTTTTCTACTTTGTAGAGATCTATAGGACCAAAGGGGATAAGTACTGTGTTTTGTTGATATTGAAATAAGTTGGTGATTATATCTATGATCTTTGTTGGAACTTTGATTCTATGTAGTGATTTTTGAAGCATCTGTATAGATATTAAGTTATATGCTTTGCTTATATTTTGGCTTAATATCCATATCCTTTGAAAGTTTTGCTTGGCATGTTTAATGATGCTTTGGATGATGTGAATAGGTTTTTGTGTATTGCATTCAGGAAAAGCCATCCAATTGAGTGATGAAAGAATGGAAAATTGGTGAAGAATTTTTGTAAGCCTGTCATTGATACATTTTATGAAAAATTTTTGACAGGTTTCTAACAATGTTATAGGTCTAGTAATGCTAATATCATTGTTCCAGGGCTTTGATTTTGGAATTGAATAATTTGAGCCTTTTTTCTATTTGATGGGGATTGTATCTATGTATAAAATTTTATTGAAAAGATCTGTTATGAATTGAATTGCTTGAGGCTTTAAATTTTTGTATACAATGTACAAGATTTGTAAAGGATTGGATGTAGAGGCATTGTTTCTAGATTTTATGACTAGTTGAATAGCTATGTTTGTGAAGGGTATGAGCATGTCAGAGTATCAGTGGTTTTCAATACTTTGTTTAAGCATGTATGCTTTTATCCATTGTGGCCAGTTTTGGATATCATGTATGTCTCTATTCTTTGTCTATTTTGCAAATTAATCCTTTGCAATTTATTTAATTTGTATTGAATCCATAGTAATTATAATTGAAGGATCTGTTGTGATCAATTTGTCTGGGATGATGTGATGCTGAGATCTATTTATTATTGCATTTATCATGGCTTTTTTGTTAGATGCCATAAAGTCAATCCTTTTGTCAATTGCATATTTTATTTTTTGTCTTGTTCTATAGTTGTTTATCATTTGTAGTATAGCCTTAAGTTGTTGGGTTGTTTGTATTAACTTTGTGTGCCATGCTATAAGTATTAAGATATCATTTTGTATATTTCATATTGGAGGTGTAAAATATCATGGTGTTTGTTTAGAAGCTGCTTTGCTTTTTGGTACAAAAAGTTCCAGTTTTCTAGTATTGGATTAGTTATTGTTTTCTGACTGATTTGGAGAAGTTGTTGAATGGCCATAATTTTTGGTAATAATCGGATAGGAGAAAATTGGTTGGTCAGGTTGTGCTTTTTGTTTTTGACTTTCTTGAAAAATTTATATACTGCCTTTAGAATGGCATCTTTAATAAGATTCTATTGTGTATCAATGCTTTCTCTATTTGTTTGTTGAGTTGTGTTTGTTTGTTGAGCTGTAATTCTGTATTTTACTTCTGTTTGAAATTTTTTCCAGTTTTTACTTGATGTGTGGGTCAAATTAAATCTGTTACTTTTGTTATTGTATATTTGAGCAATTGGTATTGTAAAATGTTATGCTTTTAGAAGGTATATTGAGGTTATGTAGTCATTAGAAATTGTTGGTTTTGTGTCTTTGTCAATAAAAGTATCAAAAATGTTTCAATTTTTATATAATAAGATCCAGATTTAGTCAATTCTACTTGTGTGGTTTCTTGAATTACTTCATGTGAATTCTTGTTGATGTGGATTAATATGTCTGTATTAGTCAATAAATCCATGTTCTTATAGAAAGGGAATTATTTTGGTTGTTCTATTTATAGTATGATTTGAACATTTGTCCAGTAAATTATTGCTGATTTTGTTGAGATCACCTGCAAAGATTATGGATCAATTCTTGTTTAATATCTTCACAATGAGTTCTTTGTACTGTTGTTATATTATGTTTCTGTATTTGTTATTGGAATGTAGAATATATGCCCCAATTATTCTAATATAAGTTTTTCTTGTGAATGCTAGATCTAAAGAGCATATTCTATTAGGATATTCTTTTTTGTCAAAGACTTTGTTAGCAAGTGTTGTTGTTAGACTAATTGCTATGTCTTGGTCATATATTAATGTTCTATGAGATTATCAAGTCTTGTAGGGATAGGATTGTTAGTATTTTGCTGCTTCTATATTGCCATCTGTTTTAGTTGTGATGACTATATCCCATAGATTGTTATAATAGCATTGGAACCATAATTGATGTTTTGTTTTATTATATAGTCCTTGTATGTTTCTGATGTAAATGTACCAGGTGCTGTTAGTAGAGATATTAGTTATTGGGTATTGTATATCATGTATATTTGGCAATTAATGGTGTTGGTAATGATTATATTCATGAATGAATTTGAAGTAAGGTGTTGTAAATTGCTTGTAAGTATGTTGCTAGAAGTATTTGTCAAATTGGGTTCTAAAATTGTAGTTGTTAAGGGAGTGAAATTGGTTGTTTGTGTTTTATATAATTGATTTGGGGATAAAATATGTGTGTTAGAAGATAAAGGAGATGTAGAGTCTTGTCTTTTGAATATATATAGAATATTGAATTCTGATATTTAGTTTGTACTCATTGATTATTAGTTTTTGGGGTTGTGTTGTTGAAATCTGTTTGTGTAATTTGAGAGTCGATGAGTTGTTCCATTGATACCACAACTTGCTGCATAGAGCTGTCAGTATGTTTATTTGATTTGTGAGTCGAGCCTGTTCAGCCTAATGTTTATGGCTAGGCTGGTGGCTCTTCTCTTTCTTGAGGTGCTAGAGGTGATGCTGATGTTGTCCTCTATTTTTTTGTTGTTATCATCTGCACCAATAAAATTGTTTGTGTCTTCTGTAAAAGTATAGAACTCTTGAATATCAGTTTACATGTTATTGATATGTTGGTTAAGATTAGAAAGGTCTTGTTTAATGATATTGATTTAAGAGTGCATGTGCTTTAGAATATTATAGATGTTCCTAATTATAGGGTTATCAATTGTTGATATATGTTGTTGTGGTTTCTCTTCTTTTTCCTTTGACAGTATCTGCAAAGAATGTTGTACTTAATGTTTTCTTTGTTTGTTTGGACTTGTTATTTGTTTCTGCTGGTTTATACCTAGTATAAGGTGACCAAATCTTTGGTTTATTATTTTGTTATTTCTATGAAATGTATTCTTGTTGTCTTGCTTTAATGGGATATTCTTTGGCAAGATGCTCTGTATTGGAACAGATGTTGCAGATTTTGGCTACAATATCCATTCATATTAGTTCAGTAGTATCAACTATAGTATTGATATATTTTTGCATATATAAGGAGTTCCTTATTTTTGAAGCTAAGAATAGCAAATTTTTTTCTGATATATTTCTATGTAGTTCTGGAGATGTAGCATATTTGTGCTTTAGTTTCATTAATATTTCTTTTAGGTTATGGCCAGTTGTACCTAGAAGAAAAATAATAAGTTTAAGCATGAATTTGCTTTTTTCTTCTTTGATTTGTTTGGTGTTTAGGAAGAAAAATATTTTAATCAGTTATTTCTAAATGGGATTGCCCATCTGTTACTAATTTTTTCGAAATCTTGTTGATTGTGAAATTCTATATTGTCTGATTGTCACATGTCAATGGTTTGCATTTTGATGGATTTTATATCACCATATTTAGAAAGAGCACTATGACGTTTGCTTGAGATATATTTAAAGGAATATTCCATGCTCTGATCATTTTGTGTTTTGCTTCTATACTATTGTAAACTGGTACAGGTAATAATGGGTCCCTAAAGTATTTAGCATATAAAATTTTACAGATCACTTATGTCATTTTTTGAGGAACAAAATTCACAGCTCTTCACTTCAATAGAAACAAAAGTCTAGAAATATTATAAATCAATAATTTGGATAATAGAGAACAATTGTGGATAGTTTTTAAATAGTTATTAATTTAAAAATTTTAATGTTTTCTAGTGAGGGACATTTGACTTTTGTCCTTGTCTCTCCTTTTAGGACATATCTTTAGATGCAGGTTGCATATATATAATGGTATTATCATTAATTTTGATAATTTTTGCCTTTTTGACATTTTTTTCTACTCCAAATAGGGCTACAAAGCTATTAATATCTTGTGACTTGTTGAGTTTGATGGATATAAATAATTCTAGGTGGGGCAGAAATTTTTTGATAAGATTGAATCTACTGTTATTATCTTGTCCTAGGACTTTATTAGTAGGAATAAACATTTTGAACTGTTTTCTGCCATATTAAGTGAACCAATCAGTAGATCCTTGGTTGTTGTATTAAGTGGAGTTGATATGTTGTTAGTATTTTGTAAAGGTTTTTGTAATGTTTGCTAGTCAATTTTAGAGTTTAATTGGATTTCTTCAAACTAGCTATCAATAAAGTTTTCTTTATTATTGAAACCTTGTGGAGTGGAAGGTGTGATGTTATCCTCTTTATTTGTCAAGTTGGTTACTATTCTGAGTATGTTTTGATTGAGTTTGGAAGAAGAAAAAGTATTATTGTTTACAAAACTTGTTGAAATATTGATAGAAATACTGTTGTTGTAGCTATCAGTAGTATTGTTACTATTAATGTTTTTGCTACTGTTGAAAGAGTTTGTAGTACTACGAAATCTTGTTGTGTAATGTTTTTGTGAGAAGTTTGTTAGTTATTAAGCTCAATATTTTCACTATTGTTTTTTGGGTTTCTGGATGAGCTAGGAGTTGCTTAAGCTTGTGTTTGAGTATTTCTGTTTAAAATAGTCTTGGGAGCATGTTGTGCTTTAAAACTCTATGTTTTGGATTTGTTTTTTCACAAAAGAAGAAAATTTCCAAAAAAAGAAATTTCCAAAAATCAGTGATGTACAGGAAAGAGGTTTTTTTTTATTCGTGAAGTATTTGTATTAATTTTTATTTTTTTAAGATTATCTATAATATACTATCTTTAAAATAATATAAATAAATAATCTATGGATTGATAATGCAGTAGTTAACACTCTATAGATCAGATTATAAGATCCGGATTCAATTCCACCCAAATATAAGACTATTACAAGGAAATGAATTCATCTATTAGCATAATTGTAAACTAACTGATGTTTCTAAATATAGTATCTGATCTGTATCTAGATTGTGATCAGGTTGTGATCTAAATTGGATAGAATTATTACTGACATAACTGTATTACCAGAAATAGTAACAAGAAGAGTAGATCCTCAAACCAGTAGCATGCTTCTTAGGACCGAAACAAGACTCATCCAGGAATACAAATAACTTAATACAAAAACTCATGTCCAAGAAAAAGAACTCTTCTATAATAAGCCAGTCCCAGTACTTATGCATGTGATTGTGCCTTATTTTATAGACTTGACTATCAGGAGGTCTTGATGGAAGGAGAAATTCGCAGACCACTTTGAAGGATCAAAAACTGGAATCCAGAATACTGAATTTGACAGCCTAATAATTAGAATACTCTTAAGAAAAAATTGATCTAGGAATAATTTAGACAGAATTGTATAGGTTTCCAGCTTATGGTTAGACTGGTAGCAGTTATATATAGTATTAGTTTAAATATATATATAGTTATCTATATAGATATGATTTAATATAACATATATATATAACTACTCATTTGTAAGAACATAATAGTTTCAATTAATAAAATTACAAATTAAGCTCGTGAGCATAATTTGCAAACAGCATAGAGAAACAAACAACTATCTTTTTCAATATGGCATAATATAAACAAGACTTTAGAAAAACTTTATCCAGGCTCTGCAGAGGAAAGTGCAGCAAGAGCTGAAGATAAACAGATAGAAACAATTCAAAAAAAATGGAAAAGAACACAAATACAGTAACACAGGAGTACAACAAAAACATAAAAGCATGGCATCAAGTTGAATGGAAGGAATTATCAGGGGAATCATTACACATAAAATAATCCAAGTAACAGATTTATAACAAAAAATAGAACCAGAACACTAGATGCAATCAGAGAAGCAATATACAAATTCTGGCAGACTAAATAAGAAATATGGAAACTCAGATGTAACATTACAATTGATTGAGAAAAAAATTAAAACATAGGGAAAAAACTCATGCGTAAGAAGAAGCAGGTCAAATATAATACATCCAATCAACAGGTTACATTACAGAGTCCAGACTCATCAATGATACAGGCCATCAAATTTTTCAAGATAGACCCAGAGCATCAATAAGTACAAATCAATCTGAGTAAATATCTAAAAGACAGGTTTGAGAAACTATATATAGAACTAATAAATATTATAACAGAGAATACTCTAAACAATAGCTACTTTCCTTTCTTTTTCTTTTCAATTAATATTAATACTAGTGGAGCCTTGATATGCTAAATCCCACTAAGGTGAACTGCAACAAGTCACAGGATTTCTAGTAATAGAATACTGAGTTAATAATGGGTCCCTAAAGTATTTAGTATATAAAATTTTGCAGATCACTTATGTTCTTTTTTAAGGGACAAAATTTATAGCTCTTTACCTTAATAGAGACAAAAGTCAGAAAATACTATAAATTAATAATTTGAATAATGAAAAACAAATGGGGATAGTTTTTTTATAATTATTAATTTAAAAATTTTAATGTTTTCTAGTGAGTGACATTTGACTTTTGTCTCCGCCTTCCCCTTTAAGGATCTATTTTTATACTAAGTCATAGTATTTTTTCTGTTCATAAATGTATAGACTTGCAATTAAATTTGTGTATATAAGCTTGTATTAATGAATAAATAAAAACTCAATAGCAAGGATTAGCAAGGTTAAAAAAAATAATTATAATATAAATAGATTATATATTTTATTTTTGGTTTAATAAAGATGGGAACCATTATTATTAATCTTAATATTCTTTATATGATGTATGATAATTCTAAAAAAAGAAAAAGATTTGTATATGAATTGATAGTATAATAATTTATGTAAGATACATTGTAAGGAATTAAATGAAAAGGAAACATATGAAAATATAATGTAATGATTTTTTGAGTATCAAGATATATAGAATCATATCTGTTAATCCTGATTGATGCTTTCAAGATAGCAGTTGAAATGTAAATTATTTAAAGATATATATAAGTATAATATTTGATGATATTAAAAAATATGTCAACTTTAGTTTTATCAAAAGTTAATTATATTAATACTTTAATTATTCAGTTGAAAACTGTGAATAATATATTGAAAGATAATAATCCAAGAATTGTTGTTGCAAATAAACAAGCTGATAATATATTGAATAATTTTGATATTAAAATAGAATCAGATGATACCTTTAAGATTAAGATAGAAAAAATTGTTAAAGTGAGTATAGAAATAAAAAATATCAAATGAGATATCGATATTACCTTCATTCTCATTCTCTAAAATAAATTATATTAAAAAAGTAATCAATTTTATCAATGGGAAGGTTAATAAAATTTTATCAAATTTTGATAAACTTTATTTGATTGATGAAACATTAAGGTCAAAGATTAAAAAAAATAGTTTATATTAGTAAAGATATCTCATCAATGGCATAATTTCTAAAAATATATACAATAAATATAGAGTTAGTTCATATTTTTTTTTTTAATAAATGAATTGAGGTCACATTCTTGATTTATTGATTATACTTTTTCTGTTTGAGTATTGTTTTTTATTATTTATCATATAATATACACTTCACAAATTGATAAAGATATTATTTTTGTTTAACATAATCAATAGGTATTGATATTATTTATAAAAAAATTTTTTACATCACTGATTAATTATATTGAGGATTTTATACAATCTAGTATCAATTAAGAATTCTTGTAATCAATAAAAAAACAAGATAAAAAAGATAAGATATAAAGTAACAAGGTATTATAAAAGAGAAGTTAGTTAAGGAACCTATCAAATATACTTCAAAACAGATAGTAAGAAAGAGAAGAGTATATTGAATTTGACTAATCTAGTTGATACTAAAGTGTAACCATAGTTGTATAATTGTTTTTTAGGAAAAGAGAGTTTCTGTCTTTTGAATTATTCCTATTGTTTCTGATAAAAAAATATCAATATATATATCATAAGTAATGGATACACAATTTTAACCTAGTTTCTGTTCACCAATTGTTTCAGAGTTATCACAGATAGAGATTCATTGCAATATAAAATCAAAGCTAGAATATTAGAAAAGGTACAATATATCAATTTAAAAGATATATACTTAACATTATGTATATAATATACCAAGAGGTGCCAAGGGCAATAAAATACTTCTTTTCTGGCTTCAAATATATTATTTTTTATAAATGTTATTTCAAGATATACCCATGAATAATAATATACTTAATAAGTTGATATGGGTTTATTATTTTCTCTGGAAAGCTAAAATATATAGAAATAGAAATGATAATCAGATTAAACTTTCTTTGTCAGTTGATTAGAATAGAAAATCAGGTAATAAGATTAGGATCAATTTGATTAAGACAACTTTTTATATTATGATTTTGATAATTAATGTATCCACAATATATGAACTTTATATAGCCTATATTAAGAAAAATAAATAACTAGTTATAGAAACAGTATTTAAAGATTTAGATGATCTAATTCATAGCCCAGTAAAGAAAAATTATTTTGTAATATATAATAAGGTTTATAATATTTTATGTATAGATTTAATCAAGAAATATATATTTGTAATGTGTAGAATATAGATAAAGCATAATATAAAACTCAAATAAGTAACACTGAAGAAAATTGATACATTAGATTCTATATTGAATTTTATTATTTTGTTCAAGTCAATAATCTTGATAAGGTAAATAGAATTTTAAGATATAAGAATTATTTGAATAAGGCTCAAAAACATTTAATTTGTCATAAGTATGATTCTAATAGTTATTTGAGAGGTTTACCCAGTATATTATTAGAAACTATAACTGTGACTAGATATATGGATCTAAATAGTATAAATTTTATAGCTCCAATATCTATAATAAATGCTATATATAGTTGAGTAAAGAATATTCATGAAGATATTAATTTACTCAAAAGAAATAGAAATAATGATAGTGGTGATAATAATATTGAAAGTAAAAAGTGTTAATGAAAATATGTATTTATTTGAATTAGTCAATTAATTTTTTAACAGATGTTCTCATTTAGATCAAGACCTGGATAGTAATAATAACAACAATAATAATTATAATAACTATAAAATTAATATATATATATATATATATTTTATAAATGGGCTCATGCCTAATCTTTATTAAGTTCCAAATTTCATTTATACAATTGTGCAATGCGCATGTACAGGGGTGTATATTTGAGAGTAAATAAAGAATTTGATAAGCTAAAGCTACTTCGAGGCTCATTGCCCTCTTTTTTTAGAGAAGCTCACATCTTATTGAGCATACAGGTATTATTAAAGTTAAGAAGAAAAATAGAAAGAAAGAACTGGTCATATGCTATTATGACGAGGTAGCTGTGATGTTTCTCAGTATATGTTGGTCCTGTTTTGAATTCCCCTTTTGATGAAGGACTGGGGGAGCTTCTCCTGAGTCTTTATGGAAATAAGGTGGGGATAAGGAGGAAGACTTTATAGTTTTAAGGCTTGTGAGGAGTGAGTAACCAAGAAGGCCCAGGTGGTATATTGGTGTCTG
>CAJVPT010007491.1:0-10013 GCA_910592055.1 Acaulospora colombiana
GGTTTTAACAAACTCCTGGCAGATAGGAAAAAGAAGTCAGAAGAAAAAGAGATAAGTCTGATAGTTGATAACAAAATAGAAAAAGAAGAAATGAATAAGAAAATAACTCAACTGGTGAAAAGGATCTCAAATACGGGTCAGGATATATTTAGCTTCTGCATGGAACTGATTGAAAAAGACCTAATGAATAAGATAGTAGACTTGAAAAGTTATGGAAAGAGAATTAGTAAAGAAGCAAGAAAATGGATAATAAAGATATAGAAGAAAACATGTAACTACTTTAGAAAGAAAATTTGGAATGTTAGATGCAAAAAGGTAATAGAGTGGGAATGGATATTAGAAATCAACAAAGGTGACAAGATCAAAAGACCAACACATTTATAGAAACAAAGAAACAGAGCCAAGGTACTAGGAAATCAGTCATATCAAGTATCCTTAGAGGAAGAAAAAATAGAAAATATGATACTTAAAAGGGTCCTGCAAAATGGGGTAAAGTATGAGATGAAATTGTTGGGTTTTAATCTCTGGCAAAACTCAAAAGAGTGATCTGCAGACAATGATGTTAGAAGTTGGAAGGGTATTTATCTGAACTTCTAATGGAGTGATAAATTATTTCCAAAGTTGCATTTAGAAAGGTAAAACAATCAAGACAAGTGATTTAATTAAAGAATTAGCTTTAGCACCTTATATTATATGTACAGCTTACAAATGTTTAATAAAATATATGTAACTAGCCTGACAGAGAGCAAAAAAAATAAAAATAAAAATAAAAAAGATATACAATAAGCTTTTAAATAATACTTACAGTGGGGACCTGCAGGTAATAATACTAATAATTAAAAGAGTATTCATCTGAATTGTTAGTGGAATAATAAATCACTTCCAAAGTTATACTTAAATTAACAATAGTTGAGACAAGTGAGTTAGTTAGAGATTTAGCTTTAGTGTCACATTAATATATAAAGTCTACAAAATGGTTAATAAAGCATATATAACTAGCCTAACAGAGGGAAAAAAAAAATATGTTTTTAGATAATTTTCTTTTAGGTAATTATTCAAAGAAAAGAGACAATATTAAATATAAGAAATATATACTTGCAACAAAACAACACAAAATAAAAAAAACAATCTAATATAAGACAATATAATATTAAACACTTTAAATTAATTAGTAGTTGAAAACTTCTATATATATCTATTAGTTGTTTTACTTTTTCATCTTATAGGAAAAAAACAAA
Organism: Acaulospora colombiana; assembly: GCA_910592055.1. Classification (NCBI taxonomy): domain Eukaryota; kingdom Fungi; phylum Glomeromycota; class Glomeromycetes; order Diversisporales; family Acaulosporaceae; genus Acaulospora; species Acaulospora colombiana. Next base: position 1,239 of record CAJVPT010007491.1, read on the forward strand.
CAAATAATAACTAATTCACAGACAAAAAAGAAAAGTCAATGTTAACTTTACAAAACTTAAACAAGATCAATACAAGTTAATACCTTTTTTGATATTTCAAGAAATCTTGAAAAAAGATAAATAATCTTAAATTTTTAAGATCTTTAAAAACATAAAAACCTCTTAAGATTTAAATAGTTTAATATATAGATCTTTAATTCTCATAATACATTAATAGATAATATGAACATATATATATACAGTATAAGGTTTAGAACTAAAAAAACAATTCAACACAAGACTATATAGTATTGAATATTTCAAACTAGCTGATAGTTAAAAACTTATATATCTATCCGTTATTTTAATTTTTTATCTTATAGGAAAGAGAATAAATAAATAGTAATTGATTTATAGTTAGAAAAAGAGAGCCAATATCAACTTCACAAAACTTACAGTCAGGCCAGTGCAGGTTAATATCTTTTTTGATACTATAAGAAACTTTGAAAAGAAATAAATTAGTTCTATAAATCAAATAATCTCAAATTCTCCAAGGCTCAGAAGGATATCAAATCTTTATAAGGTCTAAACAGTTTAATATAAAAATCTTCAATTTCTCAATATCTATCTTAAAAAATATGATAAGACTCGAAATATATATACAGTATCTATAAGGTTAAACCAAAAACAAGGGTCAAGGTTTATATCAAATGACATAGTCACTGGAAAATAAATCCAAAAATTTTATAAATAATCTTCTTAGAAATAGAAACTACTAGGACTATTTTCTTCAAGGAAAAATTAATAGACAAAGAGATTAATGTTATCCTAATATAATGGAACCAAAACTCTATAAGAATATTGGATATTAATAAGATCTATTCAAGTTTAGTAGCCAGGACATTCAATAGTACAGAAGTAAAGATATATTATATTCCAAGAAATCTCTTTATATTGAAGAAATAGAACTTTACAGCTATATACTTTGCAATAAGAAAAGCTTTTAATAAAGCCTGTAAACAATATATTATTTTGCAAGGGTTTTATTATCGAGTATAAAGAATATATTAATAAAAAATGAAAAAATTCCTGATATAGAAAAAAAAGTCAAAGCATAGAATAAAAAAGTTGAAATAGACAATGAGGTATCCATGGACTCATTATCTGACAATGAATTGATAAGCTCCTTCTTCTTGTCTAATAAGAATTATTTGTCATTAAGAAAGTTACTTTTAAAAGATTCAACTTCAAGAAGTTAAAGAAGATCTCACAAAACTCAAACTAGAAGTATAAAATAAATAAATAAATAAAAATACAAAAATCTGATTACAGAAAGCAATAAAGAATCCATTAGTAGTTTAAAACATAACTAGTATAACAGTTTTTATAAAAATAAGTCAAATATAGAAATGGAAAATAAGAAAGATCTATTATACCATATCTTAGTTAACTTAGAAAAACTAAGTGGCAGAATAGCTAGACTAGAAGATAAAACAATTCTCAATAAATAAACAAGATATAATATAAAAGGGACAAATTATTTCTAAAAGATATACTGGTTGTTCAAAATAACAAAAGAAAAACAAGTTCAGTTTATCTCTAGTAGAAACCTTACAAAAGAGTAAACACTAACAAAAAAAAAGCATAATAATATACAACTAGATAATTTAGATCTAGAACTATTTTTACAAAATAAAAAAACCAACTTTCTAAACAAAAAAGAAAAAGGTAAAGGCAAACAAAATAACAATAAAGAAAAAGAAAATAACATTAAAAAAAAAGTAATAAGAATAGATATATATAATATTAGAAGTATTACTAACAAAATTAATCAATATAGTTTTATAGAAGAGATAAGTAAATAAGATATAAGTATAATATGACTATATAAAACTAAGTTAATATATAATAATGCAAAATGGATCTTTGATAATTAGAAAGAATACAAATACTTTCACAATACTAATAAAGATATCCTATATAGTATAAAAGTAAGTCTACTAATAAAAAAAAGATCTTAAAAAACATATAACATTGGTAAATAAAACAGATAAATATATAATCGTTATAAATCTGTTAACAAGAAAAAATAAATATGTATTATATAGGTTTATATTCTATCAGATATATATAGATGCAAGAAAATATAAGACAATTTAATAAGTTTTGTTGAAATAAAATATGGGCATAGTTTTTACATAATAATAATAGGTGACTTCAATATAGTATACAATCTATCAGAGAATAGAGTATCCTTCTTTAAAGCATATTTTAGATCCTCTTAATATCCAAAGATTCCTCTATTCAACTTTCTAGATAAATGGGATTTTCTAAATATATAAGCAATATGAGAGAAAAAGATAAAATCCTATAAAACAAGATATCCTAAGTAGAAGCAGAATAGATTTCATCTGGATATTACAGAGCTTGGTAAAATATACAATTCTGTAATTTGAAAGAGACTACTAGAAGTGATTACACTCTGCTGCTGATAACTTTATAAAATAATAATCTATTTACAAGAAATAAGATCATTAAATATTGTACAATAATTAAAATATGAAGAATCGATTTAAAAAAAGTATCTTTTAAACAATAGCAAGTTTTTCAAAAAAGTTTAAATCACAAACTCAAAACTTCATTGAAACAATACTTAATGAGAAACCTAATAAGATAAAAGAGAACTACAAGTAAATAAAATCTGGAAAGCTTTCAAAGATCTAATTTGTAATGTAGTCTTTATCAAATTAATAATAAAAAAACAGGTCTCAAATAATGAGAGGTAATATAAACATAGTTTAAAATTTATGTAATATAGAAAGACTTTTCAATTAAAAATAGTTTTCAAGAAAGTAGAGGTATTAAAGGAAATAGCAAAAATACGGGAGCTCAGTATAGTTATTGAAAAACATAATATTATTTATAATTCATATTATCAAATAAAAAACTATTATATTCAATTTAGTATCTCTAATATTCTTTGGACATCCTTGAAAAAAAATATCCAAGATATAATAGAAGGGCTCAAGTTTATATAACAAAACTTAAAAATCAAAAAAATAAGTAAGAAAATTAAATTAGTATTAAAACAAAGATGTGATAATCTCAAATATAATTTAAAAAAAAATTGTAAACTTACTAACAAATAAAGAAATAAGCAAAAAAAAACTTGATCAGATTAAGATCAAACAAGATGGTATAGAAGATATTATATGAACAAAAAAAAAAATCAAAAAAGAAATAAGACAATACTATCAAGAGATCTTCAAAAAGTGAGATGCCAACTTCATTAATCTTATTGAAAAGTGAAAAAGAAAATATGTCTTCAAACAGTATATTCAAGATACATAGTACAATATTCTTCTAGATTTAATCACATATAAGGAATTGAAATAAATACTTTATATACTTCCAAATAACAAAGCCCCAGAAAAATCCTAAATTAGTTATAAATATTAAAGAAGTTTATCAAGAAGGAAAAGAATATATATGAAAATACTAAATACTTTTTTAAAATGATAAGTTATATCTATATGTTGGAAGCCAATAATATAAAATTGTAATTCTTTTTGCTGATTCTCTGACCACACATAAAAAAGATGTTCACAAGAAGTTTTCATACTTCTATGTTAATAAAGTCTTAATACTTTCTTTAAACCAACTTGAAAGAACTTCAAGAGATATCACTACTTTTCTTCCTTCTTATTAATACTCCTCTTCAGACAAAAACTTGACTGCTAGTGACCTGAAAGCCAGGAAACACCTTTCCTACCAAGGACAAGAAAGTTCTGAAAGAAAGAAGAACTAATGTGCCATTATCTCACACTGTAGAGAAACAATACAGAAGGTTGTTGCTAATAAGAGACAACTTTTTCACTCTCTTGTCAACTGATTACTTCTCATAGTGCTCGTTCTTGATTTTTTCTGGGGAATTTTGCCTACCTCAGTTTGACCCTAAATTTTGAGTAGCACAAAGTTTCTCACACCGTGATTGGACAGATAGAGATCACATTAGTAAAAAAAAATAAACAAGCTCCCATTGGTCATATCACGTATTCGAATGTATTTTTTCAGCTCCATAAGAACCTGGGGTCCATCATAAGTCATATCTGTGAATGCAGATAGATACAGGACAAGCAAAACTCCTAAATCAGTAGTATCTTGGAAAAAGAACTGTTGGAATAGGATTTATCAATAGCCAACAAAGACCTCTCTCTCCTCCTCCTCTTCAACAAACATAACAAAACCTGGGACAGTATCTTTTTGGAGGGTTTTGATACTTCTATTTTCTTATTGTATATCGATATATCCTTCGAACACAACCACCTCTTTTAAAATTTTTTCTTTGGAATATCGTATTTTGCCTAAGCACGTGCATTAGGGGGAATTTAGGAGGATCGATGAATCTTCTTTCTTGATACATGAATTAGATTGATCCAAGTTATTCTCCCTGACAACAAGCTATTCTGTGGATTGGAGTAGTTAGAATTTTACAATATGGAGATACTGAAAGCAGCTGAGGAACAGACAATATGCTCTCGACTGATGAAGCCCTCGAAGAGTAATCAGCTTACGGAATCAAAGTGATAGTAGTAGTGTAAAATCTTAACTACTTGTAGACAACTTTAGGAATGTTTTATTAGTAATTATTTCTTGTATTTGCAATTTTGCCCTGACTTGAAAGTTTAATAAAACAAGGCTGAGTTGCCATTTCAAAAAAAAAAAATCTATATGTTGGAAGCAAAATCATATACTGTATATTTAATAGTTAAACCAAAATCATAGGGATGTAAATTAACAAACACAAGACCAATTATATTATTGAAAGCTATTAGAAAGCTTTACCAAAATCCTAATCACTAGAATAAAAAACATCTGTAAGATCAATGATATTCTCAAAAGTTTCAATTATATAGGATTACTGGAAGAAAGTATAACAGAATACATTCAAATTCTCAATAATATTTATGAAGATGCAAAAAAGAGTTGTAGATACTCTTTCAAAACATAATCAAGGCATATGACACTATCAGTTTGAAAATACTGATAAAAGCAATAGAAAGAATAAAAGTATCCAAAGAATTTATCAAGATCAAAATAAACTTATTCCAAAACAAGGAGTTCAAAGTAATATTTAAAGACAACTTTATGGAACCAATAAGGATAGGAAATAGAATTGATCAAGGAGAAACTATCTTACCACTGATGTAAAGAATCTTCTATGACTTCTTGCTATATAAAATTCAAGAAGATAAAGAACATGAATACAAAATGCCAATTTCATGGAATCTTGAACTAAATAGTAATACTATTAAGAAACTATAATCAAGACATATAACTATAATCTTTATGAATAATATTACTTGAATAGCAAGGTTCAAAGAAGATATAGAAAAGATTTTAGAGATAACAAGAATCTTTTATAAAGCAAATAACCTTTAAATTAATAGTAACAAATCAGTACTACCATAAACCACTGCATATAATACCCCCCCTAAAGCAATATCCCCCCTTAAATAATACCCAGTAGTATTCAAGAAAATTGTTACTCAATAAATGATTACTACCTGGATATATTAAGCTAGAGAGATACATCAGATGATAATAAAACACCAAATATTCTACCATTTATACTATCCCCCTTCTAGTAGAATACCCTCCCAGGTACTAATTAATTTATCATGAGGTAAATTGATTAATACCCGGGATATTGTATGCAGTGGTTTACGGTAGTTACTATCAATAATTCTAATCACTATCCAAAAAAAGTTCATGTAAGAATCAATAAAGAAATAGTTAGAGAATTAGATAGGAGAGAGCAAGCAAGATTTTTAAGAATTTGACAGGCAATTAGAAAACTACAATTGAACTTAAAAAAAGTGTATTAAAAGAAATTAATATTGCCATCAGAGCTTTTAAAAACAAGAAGATGATAAATAAGCAATCTCTTTATATACTAAATAGAGTATTGATTCCAAGAATAGAGTTCAGAATGCAACATAGCATATTGTCCTAGAAAAAATACAATAACTTAATAGTAGCATATCACAAACTCTTTAAAAATAAATAGTTTTATACAAATTCATTCCTAATAATATGATCTATTATCTGAAGATGCATAACTTCAAAAGTATATAAATGTTTTAAAAAGAAAGCCAAATTATAGAACTCTATAATAGAATAACCAATCAAGGTTTTATAGGGCTCACTACAATTATTAGATTGAAACAAGCATAGATTAAATATTGGAAGTCTTATAATCTTTTCTTATATAAATTCTTGTGCTATTTTAATTATAAAAGAAATTTTATATTACAAGTGCTAAAACTAGTCAAGAACTTAGAAATAATTTTTTAGAATTGGAAATGAATGATATCTTCAAATGGATCAAAGACAAAAGTCCAATTTAGAATATTTAATACTGGAAGAATATAAAAAGGCAGTACTATCTTTATAAAACAATAGATTAATATATATAGATCAGCTAATAAGCCAAAATTCCATAGAGTTTAAAAAGTAAAGAATAGTACAACTTATGTACTGTAAAACATAAGCAAGGACCTAATCCCAGAATGATATAACATCCTGTAAAGAACTATAACAAAAAAAGTATTGAAGATCTTACAAAACTCTGTGTAAAGAAAAATAAATATAAAAATATATTAAACATAAACCTGATAAAAACAAAAGAAAAAAAACTTGGGCAGTTACTAAAAAAAAAGTCAGCAAATAGTATGGGGAAAACTAATCTGAAAAAATAGCCAAGGTGTAGTTACAATTTGTCACTTTAATTATAAAGAAACAGAAAATGATTTAGAAACAGTTTTAATTAAATATTTAGAATACTTCCTAAACAACAGGAATGAAAATAAATATAATATAGAAATAGAATCAGATATAATCTATACTATATTATTTCTAAACTATTAAAAAAATACTAGGAAAGCACAATTGCTAAAAATTCCTAGTTCTTTACTTGAGCTTAATAAGATAACAACAATAAGTATAGTTTCAAAAACCCAAGGTCAAGAAAATAATAAAATTAAAAGAATGAAACAAGTACTAATAGAGATTGAAAACAAGAAATACTTAAAGACTACATCAAGCAAGAAGTATATCAAGATAATCTACTTGAAATTCTTCAACATAATCAAGAATCATAAGAGAAGTTGATCTTCTATTTTGATAGATTCTTGATTGATCATGAAAATAAAAATACAAGAATAGGGATAGTATAAATACAAACTGAAGGAGCTGAAAAAATAAGTAAATTTTAGACAGGAGTTACAAATTGGCTCTCATTTATAAGAGCAGAATTGGTAGTACTAATTACAATAGTTTTTATAGTCCTAATAAATAATATGATAGAAATCTTCACTAATAGTCAAGTTTGCATCTCCAAATAAAAAAAAACTTGAGAAAAAAGATCTTGAGATAATATAAAAAAGATGGCTAAAAGAAAAAAATTGATCATTATGAACAAAAATACTAGATCTTATAAAGAAAAAACATATTTAACTGACTTTAACTAAAGTCAAAATCTATTTTAATAATTCATGAAATAAGGAAGTAGACTAATTGATTAAAGAAGTATTAAAGCTCCTAGCAATAGAGTGAAATGGTTCCAAATTAAGCAAGATACCTGCAATAATATTGTGACAAAAGGATGTAAAAGATAGTCCAATTTTGTAGATTATTAAACAAATCAATAAGAGATCAACTGCTTTGTTATAGACATAGCAATATAGAATAGAGATATAATAGTATCACCAATTCCAAGAACATCAAACCTATTCATAAGACTTGACATAAGATAAGTTAAAGAATAGTAGCTTGTAGGATACCTTCTTTAAAAGCTTATAAAAAAAGAAGTATTTTGATTAAATTAATTAATAATGAACTATATACCTTAAGCAAGTTAGTAATAAAAAGACCTGACTTATATAAGCAAGTGAGATGTACAATATATAATTAGAAAAAGGAGATAATCAAATATCTACTAGAATGTACTGATTACAAAAACAAAATTCTGGCAGTATAGCAAAAAGGATTAGAAATATTTCTCAAAGAATTCAATAAGTTGTATTAAGATAGAAAAAAAAAAGCAGATAAAAAGAAGATACAACTATCAATTGACAATAGTAGAGAAAAAGATGAAATAGACAAATAAACCTTCAATCTTATAGAAGCAACTTTACAAATCAGTTTAAGTATATTTAGCTTTTGTATAAGATTAGTAGAAAATAATATTATCAAAGAAGCTACTAACCTAAATAGTTATGATAAGAAACTAGAAACAATGCAAAAAAATAGATCTTAAGAGTATAAAAAAAGATTTGCAACCAGATTTGTAAACAAGTCTAAAACATAAGATGTAAAAAAATTATAGAATGAAAATATAAGCAAAGAATCAATAGAAGTGCAAAATACAAGAAGATCCAGAAAGTAAAAAGACAAGATATTTTACAAGATAATTCTAACCATAAAACTATAAGGCAAAGAGAAAAAAATAGAGGGTATGAAAACAAAAACCTTATAGAAATTATAAAAAATGGAATTAAATATAAAATGAAATGATTAAATTTTGATCCTTGTTAGAATATTGAAAAGTGATCTACAGATAATGAAATTAAAAGTTAGAAGAGTTTCTATCTGAATTACTAACAGAGCAATAAATCACTTCTGAAGTTGCATTTAGAATTTTTAATAAAAACTTTAATAAGTAAGTGAGTTAAAAATTTAGCTTTAGCATCATATATATAATGTATAACCTATAATTGTTTAATAAAGTATACA
>CAJVPT010007492.1:0-10012 GCA_910592055.1 Acaulospora colombiana
TAGATAAGAACTATAGATAATAATCAAAGGAAAATATAACTAATAATTAAGGCTAACAGTATATAATAAGAGACAACTTTTTCACTCTCTTATTATAATTCTCCTTCTCATAATGCTTATTCTTGATTTTTCTATGAAATTTTGCCTACCTCAGTTTGACCCTAAATTTTGAGTAGCACAAAGTTTTTCACACTGTGATTGGACAGAAAAATCTCATATTAATAAAAGAAATAAACAAGCTTCTATTGGTCACCTACATGTTTAAATACATTTTCTCAGTTCCATAAGAACCTGAGGTCCACTATAAGATATTGTGCTTGATACGGGTGAATAAAGGACATGAAACCTCCTATGTTAGTAGTAATTAGGAAAGAACAAGCTCTAATAGGATGCATTAAATAAACAACAACTCTCTCTTCTTCTATTTAGCAAATGCAAATGAAAACCAACAACTTGTGTATTATTTTTTTGAAGGGTTTTAATATACTATCTTTTTATTATAAACCAATTATAACAACATCAATTACCAATGTCCATTGAACAAAATCTGTACACACCCCTTTTCCCCTCAAAAAAAAAAATTTTTTAGTGCTAGTAGAGTTAAAGCCTATATAAGGGATCTCAACATTGATAGTGCTAGGTACCTTAGATGAATCCTTGACATATTAGCTTCCCTTCTTAGGGGATAGTGATAAGCTGCTCAGTAGATCTAGACTTAATAGGTTCAGTATCTAGAAAATATTGTGACATATTTATTTCTAAAGATTCAAATTTTGATGTCTAATTAATTTATTATAGTAAAGAGAAATATCTAGACTAGATGGTCATGTAGTTATTTTATCCTGGTGGGGTGAAATATAAATAGTTAGCTCTATGCACTATTCAGTAATCTGTAAATCCTTAGTCAGTACAGATAATTATTCATCCTGATTGTCTTTAGATATGATCTTTATTATAATAAAATAGTACCATGACACATTAATAAGCTAGCATTTAAAAAAAAAAAAAAACTATATATTGTCAACCTATTCAATAACTTTCAAATCAGATAGATGGAGGGAACAACTATAACAGTAATCCACTTTAAGTTGAGGAAAAATACCTCAGTCATGGTATACTAAAGTTGATAATTCAAGGATAGTAGAGATTACACAAACACATTGAAAGAGACTTTGGGTGATTTGATTTAATTAGAAGGTTTATTAGAGATATATAATATCAAGGATAAGAGAATTTAGTAGGTAAAACCTTGGGTCAACTGCTTTGGATAGCTGGCCTTTATATACATAATTTAATATTAATTATTTGTTGATCAAAGTAACCAAAGTGACCAAATCTGCCAGATTTGCCAAATTAGGCCAATATGCCAGATCTGCTCACTTGGGTAACCTGCTAGCTAAATATAGATAAGATATTAAAATTAAATAATAAAATTAAATAATGTGCGCTACATTAATCACTACTTTGCCCTAATGATTGGATCTACCCTATGAACCAATGAGACACTCCTTGTATCACCTGTCTCATATGATCTAAAAATAGACCTAAAGTAATATGATAGACAAAAACTATAGACAAGAATTTAAGGAAAATAGAACTAATAATTAAGGCTAACAATGTGTAATAATTATGATTAGTAATTATATAAAAAACAATACTTGTAACATGCAAGAAATTAAAGAAAATAAATTAACTAAAGAACAAACCTGATAGAAAATAGGAACAATAAATATAAGAGGAATTAACAATGAAGTAGATAGTTAGCACTACTAAAATATTATCAAAATACTCAAATTAATATTTTAGGAATAACAAAAACCTGGCTAGCAAAAAAATAAAAATAGCGAAACACAGAGAATAGATATTAAATATGGACAACAAAACCAATAAATTAAAGTTATGGAGAAGGAGTAGCCATAGTAATAGAAAAGAAGTAGTCCAAATATGTTTATAGTATCAACAGACCTACGGGTCCATAGTGCAGTAGTTAGCACTCCATAGGTCAGATCACAAGAACCACGATCAAATCCTCCAGAGGGCAAACTCTAACAAGCAGGTAATAATCTGCATCCATTGGCGTAACTGTACATAACTGATGTTTCCATATATAATTTGTCTCAACAGCTGACTGGAGTTCTTGAGTGATACAAGCCGGTCTATATATGGATTGTGATAAGGCTGAATGTCCGAAATTGGGTAGGATTATCCCTTGACACAGTTGCATTATTAAATAAAGGTAATAAGAAAAGTGAATATTGAACTGGTAGCATATAGCATAACGCTGAAGGAAAGAATGGTAAATCAAATGAAAAACAAACCCTTGTTTCCTGCCTTAGAATTGAGGCATCTGTTCAAGAATTCAAGTATATGGCTGTGCCATGTTTCACAGACTTAACTATCAGAAGGCCTTGGTGGGAAGAAAAATCCGTGGACCACTCTGAAGGACACAGAATACTGTGAAGCCCAGGATAAAGAAAATTCAACGGCCTGATAACTAGACTACTCTTACTGCAAATAAAATTGTTCTGGAAAAAATTAAGAAGGAATCGCATATCTTTCTGAATAGGTAGTAGTTGTACATAGAGGTAGAATAGTTATTCTACTCATATAAATAGATTTACTTCAAAAAATGTATAATTACTTGTTGACTATATGTAAAATAAGAGTATTTGTACCGTAAAAGGTGGCATGGTATAGCATAAAGTTAATAAAAGATGTGGCAAACTTCTCTCAGACAAACTAGTCCATGACAAACTCCCACCACCTCCCACTATCAATAACAACCCTATATCACACAACAAAAGACTAATCAAAAAATTCATAGACATAACAGAAAGCACACTCATTGAACTGGCAACTATCTGACAAACAATTTATAAACTCAAAAATAAACAGTATATACTGACGGCTCCTTGGACACAGACCATAGAATGGGTTTTGGATGACACATTACCCAAACTCCTGGAACAAACTTCAAAGGGAAAATACACAACTATCTCTCTTCCACAAGAGCTGAATTAGCCGCCATCGCATCATTCTTAATGACAGCTCTAGCAAACAACAATATTACAATATATAGTGACAGTCAAGCAGCACTTGATGCCATCTTCAAAGCTCAAGGAAACCCAACCACTATCAAAACACTAAAAAATAGCACTCTAATCAATATAATCAACCACATTACTAAACAATAACAACTTAATATTACATGGAAAAAAATCAAAGCACATAACAACGACCCAGACAATGACAAAGCAGACATGCTTGCCAAGAAGGCAACAATCACAGGAAAAGCCTTAGAAATCAATTTCATTCCTATAAAAGATAGCCAGAACCCATGGATCCAAGAGTGGAATAGACAAGTTCTAGATAACACAATATCAGAAACTACAAGAAACCTCATCAAAGCAAGTCACATCTTCAGCTGGAGAATGTTAGACCATAACCTAACCTCAAAAAACAGCAACACACTTCAAAGTATATTATGGGCAGAAACAATGATCCACAAACCTCCATCTCAAATAACAATGGATGTCACCAACAAACTGGATCACAACACCAGATCTTTTAGACTTAGACTATGGAACTTAGAACTACCGACCAAAGATAAGCTGCATAAAAGGGCAGCAACAACATACAAAGACAATCTATATATTAACTGTCAACACATCAAAACCAACATCCATGCAATGATATATGAAGGCAATGGTAGAAACATCTTCAAAAAACTACTACAAATAATCAACGAGGAAATTAGCAGCAGAAAACAACAAATCTCTCACAAAACACTGAACAAAAAACTAAAAAAATGGAAAGTGAATGGACTCCTGAGGAAAGAAACTATATTGCAAGGGGGGCACCAACAAAAGACCTCTTAAAAATAATAAAGGAACACACAACAGCAGAAAACCAAAATGAAATTCTCAAAAATATCATAGATAAATTCTTGACCATCCTTCAGGACAAATGACAACTAAGATGTCAACTCTTTTAACAATGGGAAACTAATCAAAACATAACCAAAAAAGATAAAAAAAAATGGAAAACACTGGTCAGAAAAATCACTACACACAAATCATACATCCCAGGAATCAACGAAATCATGAAACACTCTAGTCAACACTGGATCAACTGGAACACAATATACTCCTTCAAAACAAATTTTTCATGGGACGGGTAGATTAGTTAAGTATATACCAGTACTTGGCAATAAGCCACATGGTAAGACTTTCCTTAGTGAGTTTAATTAGGTAGCTAGAGAGTTAAATTTGTATAAAATAAATTTGTACATACTCATAACAATATCTAATAAACAAGGTGTAAGCCATCCAGTTAAAAAAAAAAAGTTTATAGTATCAAAGAATTCAACAATTATAGCCTGCTCCTAGATATGACTTTCAAAGAGAAAATCCGATACAGAATAATAACAATATACAATTTGACAAATAAAAATGAAGAATAAAATAGAATCAAATTTAAACAATAGTTCAAAAAAAAATTAGAGAGGTAAAGAGAAAAAACATGAACATAACAATAATAAAGAATTTCAATGAAGTGGCAAATAAGATTCTGAACTATACAACAGAAAAGATGAGAAAAACTAAGCCACGACATATAATCAATACACTGACAGTATTCGATTTCATAAACACATATAGAAACATTTACATGTTAATAAGAAGTTTTATATATAACAGACTGAAATCAAAGTATAGGAATAGACTAGATTACATCTGGATATCAAAGCTCCTACTCCTTTTTATTATCAATGCATATTACATAGTAATAGAAACAATTAACAAAAGTGACCATTAGATAATAATGCTATACCTCAATACACCATACACATTATGGTTCAAACTGACAAATAGGAACAACACCAGAAAAAATAAGATTGACTATGCTAACTCAATCCTAAACAGTGGGCCAAATTCACAAGAAAAATAGATGAGAGTGTGAGAGGATTCTCAAGAAAAATCTAAAGTTAGCAAAAAAATATAGTAGCACTTCAAGCAAGCAATTACTATAGCAGCAAAAAAAACTCTCAAAAAGAGAAGAAATAGGAGGAACATTGGCACAATACATAAATCCAAATTCAAAAAGCTGATATGAAAACAACTCAAACTGAACAAATATACAGGCACTGCCAAGCATGGCTAGTAGAGCCAGGTGTCAGATCAAAAGCAGAAAAAGTACTCATTGAGGAAGAAGTTAAAGAAATCAATACACTGACTCTACTTTTAATAACATCTCCTCTTTTTCAGAAGGATACAACATAGAATAGAAAGCTATACATGAATAGTTGTTAGAAATTAAGGAAATCTAGAAAGCAGAAAATACAATCACAAAGATCAAAATGAAATAGGCAAAGGAGAAGCTTATCTAGAAGTAGGTGGAATAAAAATATAACTACCTAGAAGAACAGCCAAGAAGAATGATCAACAATATACTAGATCAATAATCAAGTGTAATTAACACACAAAGACTAATCAAGAGGATACAGGAGAATGAGATAGAAATTATAACAGACCCAGAGACAATCAGGGCAAGATCAAGAAACACCTTCAAAAGTGGACATAATTGAGACAAACACTAGACATTGAAGAATTCCTATACTGTGACAATAGTATGAACTCAAGCAAGATATCAAGAAGTACTGGTTTGACAAAGTAATATCAAAAATTGATATGTCAGAGATAAACAAGGCCATCAAAAAGAAAAAGAACTCTAGTATACCAGGCCCATTGAAAATACCCTACATATTATTTAAAAACCTGGAAAAAGCAGGGCTTGAGTTGATAGAAGTACTTTTCAATATGATTATTAATATAGGAAACATCACGCAGGATTGAAAAAAAGAAAATGTATATCCAATTCCCAAACCCAAAAACTAGTTAGGCAACATAAATATAATATGCCCATTACTCTTTTAGAGACAACCAGAAAAGTGTTCATATATATTCTATCAGATAGGATAGCTGAAATATGCAACAAATACAGAATATTGTGTACTAACAACTGGGCGGACTTCTGGGAGAAAGCACTCAAGAACTGATTTACATCCTGAACAACATTATAGAAGAAGCTAGAGAGTTCAGAAAGGAGGCCCAGATCTTTAGCCAAGATATTAGCAAAATATTTGACTATATCAGCAGAAACATGATGATTCGAGCCCTCAAAAGAATTGTATATCAGAAAAGATAATAAAAATTCTAAACAATATATTAGTGGACAGAAACAATAGGGTAATTACAGTATATGGTCTCATCAAAGAATACTCTCTATAAGACAGAATTGACCAGGGTGGCACCTAAAGATGGGTCCCTAAAGGGGAAGGCAGGAACATAAGTCAAATGTCTCTCACTAGGAAACATTAAAATTTTTAAATTAATAACTATAAAAAAACTACCCACAATTATTTTCTATTATCTAAATCATTTATTTATAACATTTCCTAACTTTTGTTCCTATTAAAGTGAAGAGTCATAAATTTTGTCCCTCAAAAAAGGACATAAGTGATTTGTGAAATTTTATATGCTAAATACTTTAGGGACTCATTATTAGTGGCACCATCTCCTCACTGCTATGGAGAATCTTCTATAATCCACTATTACAATAAATAAAGAATAAACACACTAACTATACTATAGAAGCAGAAATACTACTAGATTTTATATCACTAAACCAGGAGGAAATGGCAAGTATACAAGTAAAGAAGGCATATATTATAGAAGCAACCTATATTAATGACATCACATAGTTTGTGAGCAGTCAAGTCAGCATGCAAGCCATTATAGACAGGGTAGTAGAATTCTTAAAGATCAATAATATACAAGTTAATAGTGAGAAATCCTCACTGGTCTGCCTCAATGCAAGCAAAAATACAGAAAGAAGGGAATCACATTAAATAGAACACAGGTAACACCACTATAGAGTAATAAAGCAACAAGGATCCTAGAAGTATGAATTTCAGATGATAGAAAGAAAATGCAGTAGAAGAATATCATTAGAGGAAAGATTAAGACAATTACTAGGATCCTGGCATGGAAAAAGATTATAGACAAATAAACAAGATACATTATTAACCATTTCCTCTTCTTAGTAATCAAGTATTCCTTAAATGACCTGCTTCTATCAGAAGATAAATGGGACAGACTGGGCAGCAAGATAAATAGAATCTTCAAACATAAAGCAAGACTGGCCACAATAATGCCAAACTGTATTATCCACTTAGACTTCAGGTATAAGCTCTTCAGCTTATGGGATAGACAGATCTTTATGCATGAAAAAAATCTACTCTACAGATTGAACAGTCATTATTTGGAAGAAAAAACAATACAAATCAGACTATAGTATCTATAAAATGAATATTAGTCCAACATATCTATTCTAATGAACAGATCACTCTTCTGGACCCAAAGAAGAAAGAACCTGACAAATGATATACTAAATATGTTAAAATATCAGGGAATTACAATGGCTTCAACTGAACATACATAGTTTGAAAAAACAGTTCAAAAGGAGAGAAGAGTTATCAAAAAGATGGTTTTAGAGAAATGGTATTATAAGCATAAAAACTCTATTAGACATAGAAGAATTTTATTCTTTGATCAGCTTCTCAACGACAATAAAATAAGATTATTTTTTTGGCAATAGATATGTGCCAGATTGGAAAAACATAGTCACACCTCTCTCTTGTATAGAGAATTAAAAGAACTGTCAACCAAATCAGGAAACTTATAGAAAGGAGAGACTGAAAAACTAATACTTCTCAAGAAGTACAGGAACAACAGTTCAAGTAATAACAACTTCTGTTCCTATATACTAGTACATCCATATCCATAACAATTAATAATCAGATAGCTGACAATCAAGAAGAATACAGCAACAGTAATAACAAAGAAGAAGAAGGTCATAAATAACCAGACTATTCTAGTTTTCCACATAATTAGAAACAGTAAGTCATCACCAGTATTCGAATGTAAAGGTTGTCCCTTTAATGACATAGTTGAAAAACAATATAAGGACCAATAACAATATGTAATAATGCAACTTCTCACAAAGTCAGTGAACATTAGAGTTTTGAAGAGCACTAGAGGCTGTATCACAAAATCATAGGAGTCAGACACACGACAACTCCAAACCAATAGACTCTAGTTATTTTTCCAGGATATTGAACATGCACTCGGAGAGATTAATAGCAGACAACCATTTAACACAATTCTATTAACCATACACCTGGACTTCATAATCAATCACAAAGACCCTAATTCAGAAGAGATTAAGAGCCTTGCCTAGAATAATAGCAAGATTACAGCAGATTGCACAAGAAATTGTCTCCTGAAACAACCTATAGATATATACAGATGATTCCTTCACCAGGCAACACATTAATAATAGAATAGAGATTGAATAGATAATTCAAACAGAGTCAGAAATGGATATCACTACCTTCTAAGCAAAAACCTGAGATACCCTATTCTTCTCCAGAGCTGAATTAATAGCAATACTAATAGTGATCAGCACAGTTGGTGTAGAAAAGAAAATAAACATTATTACTGATAGCCAAAGTGCAATCAATAAAATAAAAAAGATAGCTATGACAGTCAGGACCAAAAACAAAATAACAAAGAATCCAAACAGATGTTTGATCAACACAATTCTAGAAATCATAGCCATATAAAGAATAGAGATCAAATGGACAAAAATCAAAAGTTACTAAAATAACTGAGGAAATGAACTTGCAGACAAATTAGCAGTGATCACACTGACAAATAAACCCAAAAACACTATCAGGGTACACAAACTAAACTCAACAAGTAATATGACAGTACTCAAATGGAATCAAGCCTTCATAGATCTTTCCTTCCGTATACTAGAGAAGATATTTCTTAAAACTAAATGGATAAACAAATGGAAAATACTGAAATAGATATAGGACTGGCTCATAAGTTTAAAATCCAGGAAAATAGACTGGAACATAACCCTACAAATACTATCCCCATTCAAGATCATATCACCACAAACTGACCAATAGGACTATAGAAACAGATCCTTTAGATGGAAGACTTGGATAAAAGAATATTACATACTAGCAAACCTGCACACAAAAAGTCTACACTTATATAAAGATCCAACCTGCATTATCTGCAAAAGACACTGTAATAGGCTAATCAACGAGTCTATCACTAATAACCAAAGGCTTATATAACCTGCAGATAGTAGAGTCCATCCTTTTATCACATACACAAAACACAAAAATCAAGGCAGAGGCATAAAAAGATTTGGGCAAGTCTCACAGTAGTTTCCCCTAAACTACTTATAACTTCACTATTATAACAATCTATTCAAGAGATTTGTCTTAAGATTTATTATTTTATTAAGTCATTGAAGGAAGTTACATTTATACATTTTTACATATAGGGCTATTATATAATTACTATGGCTATTCTAGTATTATGTCATGCATGAATTGCTTTATAGTCAGCTAATTTTCTATTACCTCAGCTCATAGTTTTTTACCCTTTTGACATGAATGGATTGTTTACGTATTCTTCTATCTTGTAAGGAGTATGTGATAATCAGCAAGGTTTTTTTTTATATCTACTGGTAAAACTTTTTGAGGGGTATCCCTCTCAAAATAAAACTGGCGATTTTAAAAATAACTCAAAAAATTTCATCGATTCTTACATCCTGAATGGAAAATAGTTGATCACGTCAATTGCAATGGTCTCGACAATCGCGAATGCAATTTAAGGGATGGAAGTGGTGAAGTAAACCAAAGAAATTATAAATTATATAAAAATAATACATCTGGAATCAATGGATTGAGCTTTGATAAATTTGAAGAAAGATGGCAATTCTTATGGCGTGAATATGGTCAATATCATTATAAATCATGGGTAAAAGATAAAAAAGATCAAGCCATCGAGTTTAAAAGAATAGTTGACGAAAGAATCGGAAATCGCAATGGACAAACAGTTGATAATTTAGTTTAGTTTATATTATTTAT
>CAJVPT010007493.1:0-10011 GCA_910592055.1 Acaulospora colombiana
TGACAAACACAGAAACAAACTTAGAGTTAGCAACCTCAGATGGATTGAACAGTTTGTTAATTACAACAAGGTCAAAACGATAAGTTGGGCCCAGATTTGCTCTACAAGTCATCATAATGCACAGGGGAGACGGCCCCATTTCTATGAAGAAATCATCAGTAGGATAACTACAGGAACAATTAACTCAAGCTTCGTAACAAGATTGACAAATCTTCACCCAGGGGCCAACCCCTTTCACAATATGGTCTAGGCGGAAAGGTGGAGCAGCAGATCCCTAAAAAAGCACAAGTTAATCTGGATTGCTGCTGAAGAAAACATAGAGGAGGAAGAAATACTTATAGGTAAACTAAGGAGAAAAGATACGAACACAACGATGGTCAGACACTATGCCCAGCAGTCACACTTATCTCACATAATTCCATGTGTTGGGTGCGACATGAATAAGTCAATCACTAATGACACCTGCATTATAGAAATGGCAAACAAAGACTCGATCGCAATTCCAGGAAGGAACAAGCAAAGTACCACTGATCGACATAGAGTTAAAGTGACAGAGCTCCTTACATCATCACAAAGTATCAAAGCCAGGATGGATCACTTGAGGAGTCACGAATCCCAGGACCTTGAAGACATTCACGTCCCCAGTCACGTCCACACAAAGGGTTGGATCGAATGGATTAGGGATAAGACAACCAAAGCAAAAATCAGCCAGCTTTAACAGGACATAGAGAAATGGCAGAGAGTCAAAGTCACAATGGATGCGAACTGTTACAAGAGATTCTATACAATCGCCTTTCAGGTTGAAAACCTTGAATCAGAGAAAAAAATGGAAATCGCATCTTTTAAGATTCTATGAAGGACAACACCAAACGAGGCTGAGCTTAACACAATCATAGTAGCTCTCATATCTCTTCCACATGGAACAGAAGCAACTATAAACATGGACAGTCAGATGGTAGCCACAGTACTGGCAGTCAACAGGAACAAGAGCAAGATAGTGAGACTCACGGAATACACAAAAGATCTTTCGAAGCTAAAAAACATCAAGATCAATGTGGAGAAGGTCCGAAGAAATAGAGACTTGACCATTGCCAAAGTAGATAGCGAGGCCAAGCGAGCAAGATTCAAATGGCAAACCACACATCTCGACATAATACCACTCAATAGGAAAGAACTGGTACTTTTATATAAAGATAAGCTTACCAACTCTAGCACTAGGGAGGCCATCCATAACCACTTCAGGAACAAGCAGGTCACTGACTGATATTGTTTAGAGAGAAATCAGGACCTCACGTTACTCAATGAAGAAATCGACTGGGAAGCAATGATAGATTACTTACGCTTTAAAAAGATAACTGCAGGCCCGAAAGACATGGAAGAGTATCAACGAAGAACATTTAAACTGAAGTCCTGGGCACAGGAGCTACTGACCATGGTCAAACTACATTCTAGAAGAAGTGATTTATACAAATCCAATAAATGCGTCAGGTGCGATGCGGCCGCCAAGAACCAAACTCATGTCCTCATGTGTAGAGAAAACAAATTTGACTTCAATCTATACATGCTAGAGGTTATATCTAACCATTTCCAAAGCAGAGAGAAACAAAGTAAACCATGGGTCCAAAGATGGGTCAAGAAGGCTGAACGTAATATACAAGACACCTGGATCAAGATGATATCTAGGAGCCTAATCTCCAGGGATATTGCAAACGTGATTTATGAATGGGTCAGAATCTTCAAGAAAAAGAAAGCTAAACACACTCTCCTAAAGTGCTTCGACAAAATACAGAACCTCGCAAGAGAAACCTGGCTACAGAGATGCGAGGCAACCAGAGAATGGGAAAAATTCCAAGGGATCACTAAGATGGAAAAGAGAGCAAGAGGCAAATGGAGCCAAAACATGGAAAATGATTGACAAGGGAAATCAACATATAAAATCAGTTTGAACTGGAAGAAAACCAAAACCTTTAATTTCCTTTTCTCAAAAAAACTCAAGGAAAATAACGCTAACTCAGCTTAAACAGGTTAGTTTTCTGAAAGGAAGGCAACAAGCCACGGAGGTCCACTGGGAGATCTGATCCAGAAGGTATCTTTCATAGTAATCACATATACATGCTAGTATAGTCTGATTTCTAGCTAGCTCTGAAATAGATAGTACAATATAATATTTGAGTAAAAGCTTAATAAAAGACCAACTGGGGGCTGAGCCAGCTTTTAAAAAAAAAATAAATAAATAATAATCTCAAATATGGAGATACAAGAAAAAATTTTTTCCCAAAATTAACTATAGAGACATGTAAAGAAGCACAAAAATCAATTTTATACTGAAAGCATATTGATAATAAGGATAAACAAAAAGCAAATATTCAACTACTAAACCATAACTTCTTTTTTCCTTTAATAAAACTATCTGCTATGGTAGAAAAAGAACTAAATCAACATTACTATCACAGACTTGCTAGATAAAATCATAATTTATAAAATAATTTTTCTTATTAAGGTTCTAAATTCATTAGAAGAACTTGTGACAATTTAAAGTAAAAAAAAAGAACATATTATCAGTAACAAACAAGAATCAATAGAGATTTGTAACAATCTATTATTCAATATAAACAACAAATATATGATCTTATTGAATACACAAATTTAATCCTAAAACAGAAAAACAGTATCAGAGTATGAAACATTTCCTTGGATATCAAACTTATAGAAGTACAATAATCCTTTACCTAATATGAAACAATTAACAATATCATATGTTGACATAACAGATGTGATAGATAACAATGATTATGTATACAAAAAAAAAAAAATAAAAATGTTTTAATTGATAAATGAAATATGTTCTTTAAAGCAACTCAATAAGAGGTTTTGATATACAATAAAATATAGATTAAATAAAAGTATATTTGCAAATCAAAACAAAACTTATCAACCTTCTATTCAATATTACCATTTTCGATCTAAGGAAAATCTGTAAACAAATAAAGCCAAGATTTGTTATATATCAAGAAATATATTATATTAAAGAAAAAGAATTGTAGTTATTATATTTAGTAATTAAGAAGACTTAAAATAAGTCATATCACAAAATTTCAATTCAAAGATTTTGACTATGTCTAGTAATCTATTAAAGTCAAACTGTGTACAATCTGTAACAGTTCAGAGAATTTATTTAATAACTGTTTAATTAAAGAAAGAAAAATACAATGGAACAAATATAATAAGAAACAAACAAACAAGTTGAAAAACTATATAACAAGTTCAGATCAGTATACACTATTTCAATTAAAAATCAAACTAAAACTCTATAATACTACCCAATCAAGCCTGGATCCTATTCAGCAGTTGTCAAATTTGATTAACACTAACCAAATAAAATCAAGGAGAATAACTTAAAACTAGTCAATATTAAAGCCATTTTCTAAGAAATTAGTAGAAGATTGAAGAGATAGAAGAAAATATCAGTGACCTGGACTAAAGTTTATACAATTTAGAAGTCCTAGAAGACAACTTTTCTGATACTATAAAAATAGAGAATGAAAAAAAAGACCTATTAAATAAAAATAAAACCCCTGCTTCTCAATTAAATATAAAAAAGCATTTCAACATTTGAGTCCAACAACAATATATTTATGAGTCCATAAGCAAGATAGATTAAAATATATATAAGGCACTTAATACAATTTCAGAACTGATTCCTAGCATAGCCTCCTTCTAGAAATAACCAATGAATAATATATAAAAATCATCACTATTGGAAAATCCACTATATAATAATTATGATATACAATTTAAGAAAAACTCCAAGAACAAAATTTATCAAATTCTATTTTTACCCAACCAATTATATACTGGAAGACAACTCCAATAGTAATAGTACAACTGTATACACTAAGAAGAATATCAATATTTAATATGGCAAATTACAATCATCAACATTTAAGGTCTAATAAATAAATATAAAAGAGAGATTTAGTTCAATTTGTATATAAAAATGTACTGGAATATCATAGTAACAATTGAGATTTTTATTTTTATTTTTATTTTATTTTAAAACTGGCTTATTCCATACCTTTTCTAGTGCTTTATTAAGAAAAAATCATATTAGCAATGATTGAAATAAATACTTTCCCATACTATATAAGGATTTACAGATTACTAGAGAGAAATAAAACAAAGAGTTATCTATTTTTATGCCTCAATCTATGTCTAATTTAACCAGGATAAGAAAAATACATAACTGCCTAGTGTAAATACTTCTCATTTGAAAATAAAGCAGGAACAAATAAGATATACAAGTTGTGTATTGCTTATCCATCTCCATATTCAGGAATCGACATTATCTAGATTACACTAATACATTTACTGATCGGCTTGTTGCTACCCACTAATGGGGTCTAACATGTCAGGACTTGCACAAAAGTCCCCATACTATCTGATATTGGGAGTCTCTTGTACTAGTCTTATGACCAGTCAGTGTTAAAAAAAAAATTAAAATGGAGGGGAAGATTGAAAATATTTATAAAAAAATAAAATAGGTGAAGGAATGAAGGGACACCTAACAACTACTCATCCATCCAACTTTGTCTCTGAAGGTGTTCAATCCATAGCCTTGACACTTTCAGAGTTAATGAAAGAGAGGGGATCATAGTTCATATGATGTTTATCCACCTGCACAACTAGCCAGTAACCTATAATGAACCTAAGATTCTTATGAAACTTAGAAAATATATTTACGTTCCATGTCATATGTATCCTTGTTTACATTTCTGCTAACCATGGAGCAACCAATCCCAAACTTCAGCCAATCTATTCATCCAGAATCTGGTATAACAGAAAATTCAGGGTCAAGCTAGAATAGGTAAAATTTATAAAAAAAAACCAAGAAAACTGTTACATGCTGTAAAAGAAACTGTTTTTGCCTGTGATACTAATGTCTGCCTGGTGGCTGATATGGAATTGTTGGTTCAAACTTCTTCCTGGACACTAAAACCTCTATAGGGAAGAGAGAGAGGATACTTTTTCATCTGGTTTCTTCTTTCTAGAAAAGCTTTCTTGCCATTAATTTCTTAGGTAAAGGGTTTGTAAAGAGGAAAGGTAAATAAGAAGAGTAGAGTATAACCACTACCAAGTAAAACAGGTGTTTTTAGGGAAAGTTTTAAAGTTTTATTACTCTCAAAACATAAAGTTTTAAAGGAACACTTTTTTAGAAGTAGTGATTAGAAATCTATGGAAAAGAATTGATAGTAACATTTGAGACCAATAGTATCTATCAACAATAAAATACTAGAAATACCTGTCTTACTATATAACTTATTTACATAATAATGAACAAATGATTGGACAAGAATTAAACCTAATGATTTAAAAAGACAAAGCAGACCCATTTACAAATACAACACCTGGAAAGGAAAACTGATCCATATAAATTTTGTCTTTCTCAAAAATAAAAACTTAGGATTATAGGTATATACTTCTATATAAACAAGAGAAATAAAAAATAGCAAGATACTCTTAATAAACTAAAGCAATAGATATGAGAAACACTTCAAAATAATTGATATCTTCTTGTCCTAAGAAATAGAAATGAAGTATTTAACTCATATAGAACAAAAATAACAAGCACAAACAAAACATATCTCACAAATCAACAGGTTCTTAAATAGAAATATTTATAGATTATAGTCTAGAAAACACATACATATTTCATAATCCATACAAAAGAGAATACACCTGAAGTCAGAATAACTGTAGCAGTATAATTGATCGAATTTGAATAAATATACTCCTATTATAGCAAAACAGAAAAGCCTATATTAAAGAAGTTTTAGACTTGCTAATTTCTAGTAATTATAACTTCACCATAACTAAAATAAAAATATGGTAACTGAACTTATACAAGAAGATCTCTTATTATTAGTCAAACTATAGATACAATTGACAATTAGCAAATAACAAACAATACAAAAAATTCTTTCTAGAAGTTGACAGAACCTTAAACAATTAAAGTACAAAATCAAAATCAATAAATAAGCAATAGAGCACTATATATAACCATATTCTCAAAGTATCCAAGTTTCATATCTCAAAAAGAAAACAACATAGGAGAAAAAAAATACTAAGAGAGATAGATACAATCAAAGATTCTTTAATATCAATATTATTTCATAATAATAAATTGAAAGCTACTCAAAAAACAAATGAGTCATCTTCCACGTTACCAAAACACTTACAGAAAAGTTTCCAGATATTCAACAATACCTGATCAAACTAAAGGTAGAGTATCTCAATAAATTCTCATAGTACTGGCTAGACTATATTCAAAAAATTATTTATAAATATAAAGTTATTAATTAAGCAATAATCCACAAAAAGCAAGCTCTTACAATCAAATAAAAAATCTTGAATAGACAAGTAATAATAGATTTTTAAGTCTAACATTATATCCTATACCTAAAAGTTTTATAATTGAAAGTAAATTATATCCTCTCAAGACTTTAGGTTGTAAGATATAATTTTATAACTGAAATTTTTATTATTAAAAGTCAATTTATAATCAAAAGTCAATTTTTTATAACTGAAAGTCAATTTTATAATCAAAAATCAATTTTTTATAACCAAAAATCAATTTTATAACCAAAAATCAATTTTTTATAAACAAAAGTCAATTTTATAATCAAAAGTCAATTTTATAATCAAAAATCAATTTGATATATAAAATTAAGGATATAAATGATTTAATAATCAAAAGTAAGGATATAATATACAAATTTTGATCAAAAGATCTACTTCAAAAAATTCCTGATTAATTAATTTATTTTTAGTAATACAGTATATAGTTAAATTAAAATATAATGATAATCAAATTTTTTGTCATGAAAACATTTTTCACTAATTAAATTTATCTCAAATTTTTTATTTAAAATAATAATATTTATATTATATATCTTTAAATTATCAAGAAATTATCTTTTTTTAATATAGTTATTTATATTTAATTTAATTATTTAAAATATAAAATATTAAAAAAATATAAAATTTTTAAAGTTCTTTAATGTAATAGATATTTATATCAATAAATTATTAGAGAAATATATAAAAATATTCTATAAAACATTACTTAAAATCACAAAACAAACATTATTTTCTTACTAAAATTTTTAAAATTTGTTATGTATACTTTTTTTTTATACATTTTTAAAATCATTAATTTTCTCAAAAATTATTAAGTTAATAGTATTTTAGTAATTAATAAAAATATTTTTATATGATTTGCCTATAGTTTATTAAAACAATTTAATATATTATTATAATATAATTTTTAATTATAAAATTACAAGATTAGTCCATTATTAAAAAACTCTTTCCTGAAAATCTCAAAATTGTAAAATTTCCTTATTAGTCAAATACATAAAACAAACTCATCTTCAGTTACAAAAGTATTATCCCAAGCAATATGACCTCCACAAGGCAACTGAGAAGTCTGTTGAGGCAAACGACACTAGAATATAATATAGACAGGCTAAGCAAAACAATGGTAGGATTTTAAAAGTAAAAGCAACAACACCAACATCTCAACTAAGACACACCCCTCTTAGAACTAGATCAGCTCTTCCCAAAAAACTGATAGTCAAAGAAAAAGAAAAAGAAAAGGAGAGCCCAAGAATACAAGAAGAAAAAATGGAGACAAAAGAAGTAGGACAAGCAGCAGAAAACATGATAAGCATCAGTAACAGCAGAACACTATCCCCCATTACAGTCGAAGCATCGGAAGACAGGAGCACCACAGAGCCCCAAACAAAATATAAGCAACTCAACATCACTGATCAGACAGGTTATAACTATAAAGACCAAACAAATATCCAGAAATGGTCACTTACACCATGAGATACTTAAGATAGGCAAGCCTTCTTCAAGTCATAGAAGACATTTATCGATCCAGAACAGGTATTAGAGCAAAACATAGGGGAAAAAATTGAATTTGTTAGACAAAAAATGGGACATCTGCCCTTCCTAAAATATGTAAGAAAAGAATATCCAATCGGGAGACTACAAATCAAAGCTATTTTTAATAGTTAAGAGGATATGCACAATAGAACTTACAGACTATGAGGGTACCAAATTTAGAATGATAGCCCCATTAGGTTCTCAAGATAGCAATGCAAGCATCATTAGAGTATGGGATATTCCTTAATACTTATCAAACAAATCTCGCAGAATTTTTTTATAAACAAATCAGTATTGATTATATTACTTTGCAAAGAGCAGAACCTTTCCAGACAGCAAACATAATATTCTCTAACACATCCAATTATGTAGAAATTAGTCAAGACTGGGCTCTCACAAAAGGACTTTATTCATACAGAATATTCTCTTACTACAGAACACATGAAGTCCAAGAACAAAGGAAATGTTTCAGTACAACACTAACCTACCTGCCCCCAGACACAATGGCAGCAGACCTGACAGTCACAATTACGAGCACTAAAGTCAAGTTAGTATACATCCCCAAAGATAACAACAATCGAGCCAAAAGATTCGCAGTTCTCACCTTCCAATCCAGGAAAAAGATGCAAGAGGTGAAAGCAGTAGCCCCTGTGATTTAAGGAATCCTGACACAGTGGGTAGACTGAGAAACAAGACTATACCTTATCTGCAACTCATCTAAACATAATGTGAATACACACCCCGATAGTCCTGAATCCCTTTCCTCAAGACAATATACTAATAAGTTCAACAACTCAAGAATGCCACCGCCACCCAGATACAGAACGAATCTTAACCATACTAGCTATAGGAATTTTAGAACTGAAGATCTGAAAAGCTACAAAATATCCTAAAATATGAAAAGAACTCTATTAGCAACAACCACAATAAAAATATCTGGCAAGCCTTGTTAACAATCTAGAGGAAAATCAAAGAGATGAAGGACTCACTCCAAGATCTGAATGAAAGAGTAGATGCTTTAGAACAAGAGTGAGCAAATAGGTACCTAGAGAGTATAGGGGAACTCTTGAAAGAGCTAGTTGAAGCTACACCCAACGAGAGTGAAAAGCAAGTAACAGGAACAAGCATCAAGATTCAGAATATCAAAAAAACACAGGAAACAAATCAACAACAACTTAATAAAATAAGTTTAATAATGGAAGAAGCAATCAACCTCTTCAAACTATACTAACAGACAGTCTCACCAGGGCACAACCTCCTCAATAATATAATAAACATGACTTAGCAGAACTCTCAGAGGAGAGAAAGCAATAAAATAGACAACACAATTTTATATTTCTTAGTTTCTCATAAACAGATAACCCAAAACACTAGTAAATATATAAACAAAAACACCACACATTTAAATAAAACCTTAATAACCAACTATTCAGTCTGTACAATTGTAATACACAATATAAGAGGCATGGTAGAGGAGAATAAACACAAACTATAGATGGAGTACTACTCAGAAAATAGATAGAAAATAGTAATCTCAATATAAACAAATAAAGACATGAACTAGATCAAACACAGGAAACAATTAGGATATCAACTAATAATCTCAGTAGACCTTAGGAGAAAGATCGGACATGGGGTATGCATAGCAATCCATGAAAATATAACATTTAGAATATACAAGAAACAAGAGATAGAGGAAAGGGCTATAGAAATAGAGATGGTGTCCCAGGCAAATACAAGATAAGAATAATATAAGTGTACCTCCCACCAAGAAATGGTAATAAAAAAGAAAAATCCATAATAGAAAGCATCATCAAAGAATAGGTAACACAGGCAGAGAAAGAGGTAACACATATAGTAATAGGAGGCAACTTCAATACCACATCCAACCCCTCTATCAACAAATGACACATCTCAAAGAAATCAAACAATTGCGGACTGGAGTTAGACTTGCTGGAATAGCTGATCACCAAGAATTTTGCAGATACGGTTGCTTCCAAAAGTTTGAGTCCACTTACTATGTTTTTATTATAAATTTTAACTTTGACAATTTTTAAATCC
>CAJVPT010007494.1:0-10011 GCA_910592055.1 Acaulospora colombiana
ACATATTAATGTATAGTTTACAAAGGTTTAATAAAGCACACCTAACTAACCTGACAGAGAGTTAATTTAAAAAAAAATATATATACAAAGAGTAATATAAATGGTTGAGCCAAGGCAACTGTCTTACTGTATATAAATATATAAATATATTACTAATAAAAATCATAGCAATAAAAAAACTGTGGGTTAAAAAAAAAAAAATCATAGCAATAAATTTATAAATCAATAGATTACAAACTTAACAAACAAATTTTACATATTCAAAATTTTTTTTAGTATTAATTCAACCTGATAGATTTGTTTTCCATTTTGAGATGGCAACAAGTTACAAGATAAGTACTTTTATGATAAAAGGTTTTTATTGAGTTTTATTTAATAATAAATAAGTAATATATTTTAGAATAGTCTTTATGTATTAATATTATCAATTACAAATAAAGCAATGCTAAGTTAATATTTTTTAAAAAAAAAAAAAATTAAAAATATTTTTATATATATTATTTTTTTTTTGAGTACCCGTAGCCAGGCTAGATTGTCTGTTTATTAATCAATTGAAAACAAAAGTACATTTTCATTCAAGCAGCATGATATATACTATAGCTAAACTATTATTCTAATATAATTAACTCATTGTAAGCATAAAAGCCTCTAAGTTTGACCTTAGGGACAATATTTCGCTCTGCAGTGTCTTTAGATAAAGACCCTTCTAGTTCATTGTATCATTACCAGCAGGTTGTCACTGTCATATGTCTGATCAAGCCACTGGAATACAGGAAATTACAAAAGGATGGGTTGAAAAAAAGGAGAGAGGGATATCTAAAAATGTCTAAGTAGACCACAAGAAAATAAAAAAGTAAAAATTTGAAGAAATATTTTCAGATTCACTTCAAAGACCTGCTTCTCAAGACCTCTTCTCAATAAAAAATGCCCGATTGGGATATCCTTTTTTTTCCTGACCATCTGAGGAACTTATTCATTCTTAATCTTGATTTCCTTCTTGTGTACCATCTGAGGAGACTTATTGCCTAGTGGGAGCCTTTACTTCCAAAACATATTTGGTCCCAACCTTCTTTGGGCAGTGATTTTTTATCCATCTATAGTAGAGAGATGACTTATGATGGACCCCAGGTTCTTATGTGACTTAGTAAGGACTAGACCATATTGTTTTAGTATAATACCTTCCAGCAGCCATGTCTAATTAAAGGAATTTTACTGGTATACATCTTCTATTACCCAAAAGGCCAGATTCTCTAACAATCCTTTTGCCTTGTAATGGTAGGAGGTTCTCAAGAGTGGTGGGGATCCTCGTCAATTGCAATATCCTTCAACAACTTCTGAGGAAATGCATTCTCAACTGTAACCAAAGGGTTGAAGCTTAGCATGACTAGAGACCATTCGATCTTATTGCCTAACCAGGATAAGAGGGAGACCTTGGTCTTGAACTTTGCCTGACCAGGATGATAGGAGAGAAAGACCTCAGCTTGAACAAATATTAGCTTTTTCACTACCTGGAAACTTGTTGTTTGTATTTTATTGGTCTCATGGTACTTGATCTATAGGTTAACCCAATTGGAGGAATGGGATAGACACGGGGTACCAATCAACTCTTTCTATCACTAATGATATTATTGGAACACGTGAAGTGACCAGTAGGTACTTGTTTACATTCAGCTACTAACGTGTTTCGTGTTCACCAATCATATTTTGCAATAGATTGTGTCACTTAAATTCAGGGTCAAACTGAGATAGGCAAAATTTCTCAAAAAATCAAAAAATTTTTGAGCGACTATAAAAAGGAAGAAATAGTGGGCAGACACTTTGAAATATGACTTGATGTTCATCACCTCCCACTGCAAAAAACTTCTATAGACATGCTTCAATATGAAAGACTTCAAGTACTACACTATTAGTTCTTCTTCCTTTCAGAACTTTCTTGCCATAGGTAGAGAAGGTTTTCTTGACTTTTCTAGATTACAGGAAGTCAAGTTTTTGTTTGAAAATGAATATAAACAAGAGAAAGGGTTTGGGAGTATCTCTTAAAGTAAAACTTTAAGTTGGTTTAAGGATAGTATTAAGACTTTATTAGCAAAGAAATAAAAAATTTCTTGCAAATATCTTTTTTGTGTGTGGAAAGAGGATCAGCGGAAAGAGTGATTTTTATATATATTATTTTTATTATTAAATTATATATACTGTATATATATATATATATATTTTATATCTTCTGTCAAGTTAGGTATGTGTGTTTTATTAAACATATGTATACTTTACATTTAAGATATATTGCTAAAGCTAAGTCTCTACTTAACTTACTCATCTCTATTTTAAAAATTATTAAAACTCTAAGTACAACTTCAAAAATAATTTATCACTCTATTAGCAGTTCAGGTAAAGATCCTTCCAACTGTTAACTTCATTGTCTGCAGGTCATTATTGCATATCACCCTGTGAAGTTTTGACAGAGCTTAAAACCCAACCATATTATTCTATACTTTACTCTTTTTGTTAAAATTTCTCAGAGACTTTCATCTTCAAGGTTTTCTTTTTCAGGTAGTGAATTTCTTTTTTTCGAGGAGATAGTTTTCTAGTCTGATATACAAGAAAGTCTTTTCATCTTGTCTTCTTTATTAATTCCTTGTATTCATTCTCATTCAATTACTTTTTTACATCTTTTGTTCCAAACTTCTTTTTGAATTTAGTTGCAAACTTTTTTTTGTATTTTTAATATTCACTTTCTTGCTATTCTTTTCTATACATTTATCTTGACATTTTAGATTTGCCACTTCTAGGATAAGGTCAGGCCAGTATAAAAACTTAATATATTCTGACTTGTTCCAGAAGTTTGTTCTATTACTTTAGCGATCCACTTATTAAACTCTCCTATTTCTGCATGGTCATCAATGATTAGCCTAGAATTTTTTTCTTCAGCCTCTCTCTTTCTTTTCCACAATAGCTCTTTAAAGTTTCTAATAATTTCATTTGCTCCTTTATTCTATGCCTTTTATAGCTGATCTTTATAGGCTGAACATTCTAGCAAATGTTCTATGGTTTCATCTTGTTGACTACATACAATACATTTTATTTGCGTATATAGATCTGGTCTTCTTACAGTCAATTTACTTAAAGTGGATAGCTCATTATTAGCCAGTTTAATAAGAAAGCTTCTTTATTGGGATTATTTAAAAGATGTACTCCATGTGTGTCCATCCTTAACCCTTTCCCATACCAGGTCCTATATGTAAGCCTGATGTTCTGAAATCTAATAATTTCATTTTTTCTCCATTTTATTTTGTTGTGTTCACTGATAAACTGTTGTCTTATTATTAATATTCTTAAAGAACTACCTAATTGAATTATCTAAAGTTCTTTTTTGCTATTTGATTTCAGTTATAATTTTATATGAAGTGAGATCTTTCCATTCAATTGGTAGAAATTTTAGAGCTTCCTTAGCTAAGGCATCTGCTTTTTCATTATAAGGGTCATTTGAGTGTACCTTGACTTTTGTAAGCTTTAGATCTATATTTTTCTTTTTTATTAACTCTACTATACATGTCCATAGGGACTAATTTTTTTTCTTGAGCCATCTCTTGTATTTTTTTTTTAAAACGGCAACTCAGCCTTGTTTTATTAAAGTTTCAAGTCATGGCAAATGAATGTATATACAAGAAATGGTTACTAATAAAACACTTCTAGAATTGTCTGTGAGTAATTAAAATTTTACACTACTACTATCACTTTGATTCTATAAGCTGGTTACTTTTTGAGGGCTTTATCAGTCAAAAGTGTACTGCCTGTTCCTCAGCTGCTTTTAGTATCTCCATGTTGTGAAATTCTAATTATTTCAACCCACGGGATGGCTTGTTGTCAGGGATAATTAGTCAGATCAATCTAACTCACGCACCAAGAAAGAAGATTTGTTGATTTTCTTAGATTCCCCCTAACTAATGTACTCAGATGAGACACATCATCCCAAAAAAAAAATTTTTGATCCCCTTTTGTCTCACCTGCCATTCAATCCAACTTTGTCGTGAGAACTTGTATTTTGAATCTTTATCTATTTGATGAAGCTGGAGAGGGAACCTACTCAGTAGTCAGGAGTAGATGACTACAACTATAAAACCTAGTTATAGTATCTTGTGACCTTTACCATGGTTGGACGGACTCTTTCTTGAAGGAACCAATGATATAAATGGAGAGGTGTCCTATATCCACCCGTATCCAAATCAATGACTTATGGTGGACCCCAGGTTCTTATGGGGCTGAGAAAATGCATTCAGACACATGAGGTGACCAATGGGAGCTTGTTTATTTTCTTTTACTAATGTGAGCTCTATCTGTCCAATCATGGTATGAGAAACTTTGTGTTACTTAAAATTCAGGGTCAAATTGAGGTAGGCAAAATTCCCCAGAAAAAATCAAGAACGTGCACTATGAGAAGCCAAACAACTGACAAGAGAGTGGGAAAGTTGTCTCTCATCATGCAGAACTTCTATGATGTTTCTCTACAGTGTGAGATAATGGCACATTAGTTTTTTTTCCTTTCAGAACTTTCTTGCCATTGGTAGGAAAGGTTTTTCTTGATCTTTATGGTCACTAGAGATCAAGTTTTTGTTTGAATAGGATAGTAAGCAAGAGGAGAGGAGGTAGTTGATGACTCTTGAAGTTTCTTCAAGTTGATTTAAGGAGAGTAGTAAGACTTTATTAGCTTAAAAGTATAAAAACTTCTTACGAATATTTTTTTTATATATGGTCAAAGGATCAGCAGGGGAGCCATCTCTTGTGTATCCTTTTTGGATCTTCTTTTTCCAAGGATTTCTACTTAGAAATACATACTTGACTATTGATAAAGATTTCTATCATGCTTTTAATTAGGACTACTAGAAGTATTATTATAATTGCTACTAATTCTACTCTTATAGAAGAGAACCAATTGTTTACTTTTATTTGAAACTTGCTTTCCTTTTTTTTTTTTTCTATTTGGATCTAGGTTGCTCCCATTTTCATATCTTCTTTTCCATGATTAGTAAGTGATTTGTTAGAATAAAAGATTAGTTTTTCTTTAGATCCAAGGTTACGTTGAAGTATATTTATTAAATGGTCTTGATTTATTATTAAATTTTATATTTATTATATAATAAATTAAAATATAGGAACTCTTTCTGCTAATTCTCTGACCACACTCAAAAAAAATGTTCATAAGAAGTTTTTTTACTTCTTAACTAATAAAGTCTTATCACTTTCTTTAAATCAACCTGAAGTAATAACTTTAGGAGTCATACTCATTTCCCCTTCCTCTTGTAAACAATTTTCTTTAGCTAAAAATATGATTTTCAGTGATCAAAGCCATGAAATACCTTTTTTACTAACGGCAAAAAAGTTCTGAAAGGAATAAGAACTGTAGTACTGCCATCCACTTACTTATTAGAGAGACAGTACAGAGCTTTTCGAATAATGGAAGACATATCTTGAAGGCAATCACCCACTCTTTTGTCATACTTTGACTTTAAGAGTACTCCTTTTTAGTTTTTCTGGAGGATTTTGCCTATCTCAGTTTAATCTTGAATAGATAATTATTTTTTTTGAAATAATAACTTAATTTTGTTTTATTAAACTTTTGAGTTAAAGTATAATATTAATATAAAAAAGAATTTTCAATAAAATATTTTTAGATTTTTATAGAATTATTAAAATCTCATATTACTATTACTTTAATACCATAAGCTAATTATTCTTTAAGAATTTTTTCAATTAAGAATATATTACTTATTATCAATTATTTTCAATATTTCTATATTATAATATCTTAATTATTTCAATTCATTAGACAATTTATTATTAGAAAAAACTTACTTGGATCAATTTAATTTATATACTAAAAAAAATATTTGTTAATTCTTTTAAATTTCTTTTAACAAATATATTCAAAAGAGACATATTATTTCAAAAGAAAAAAATTTTGATTTCTTATTATCATCTACTATATCAAATTTAATTTTGTTACAAAAACTATTATTTTGAATTTTTACTTATTTGATAGAATAAAGAAGTATCTATTCAATAATCAAAGATAAATAATTACAACTTTAAAAATAGTTATAATATTTTATAATCTTTATTATGATTAAAAAGATTTTTTTTAAAAAGAATCAATGATATAGTATAATCCAAATAGTATCTTATATTCATTTATATTATGTAATATATTAAATGATTTATAGTGAATTTTAAGTTTTTATGAAATTAAAAAAATATATTAAGATACATAAAATAATCAATAGAAGCTTATTTACTTTTTTTTTATTAATATATACTTTATTTGTTCAATTATGATATAAAAAATTTTATATTATTCAAAATTTAAAATCAAATTAAAGTATATAAAATTTTTTAGAAAAATTCAAAAATAAATATTATTAGAGTATAAATAGTAATAAAAGAGTAAAAGGATTGTTTCTTATCAATAGAACTATTTTATAATATTTCTTTATAGTATAAGATAATAATACATTAGTTTTTTTTTCTTTCAAAACTTTCTTACTATTGATAAAAAAGATATTACTGGCTATTTAGTTATTAAAAATCAAGTTTTTATTTAAAAAAAGTATAATAAGAGAAAGGGAAAAGAAAGATGACTCTTGATATTTTAAGTTGTTTTAAGAAAAATATTAAGACTTTATTAGTAAGAGAGTATAAAACTTCTTGTAAGCATCTTTTTTATGTATAATCAAAAAATTAGTATAAAGAATTTTTTTTTAATATTAAATTAGTTTATTTAAGTATAATATTAGATAAAAATATTTGAGTTAAAATAATAAAGATTATGAAGATTATCAAGATAAAATATATTTAAAACATATATAATTGAAGTTTCTTTTAATATAATTTTTCTAGTATTATAATTATAAATCTCAATTTTGATTAATAATAAGTTAAAAGTTTTATTTTATACAATTTAACTTGAATTAGTCTTGTTCTGAATAATTGAATATGACTTTTATTTAATAATTAATAAACTTGATAAGAAGATATTTTTCTATTATTTCTTTGTAGTATTGAATTAAGAATCTTGTAAATAATTATAAACTTTTAGAATGTAATTTTTTTTTTGACAAATACTATAAATTGTCAAGCAATCCATTCCAAGTTAATTAGCAAAAAAAAAATTATTATTTATAAAAAAAAAGAGATGGATTTATTATAAAGGGAATAGTTTATGCTGCAATATCAAATTAATTATATATTTAATTTGAATTTTAACAATAACATATTCATGTGAATTATCTTATCCTAGACTAAATTTATTCTAATCAAAAATTAATTGATTCTAATCGAATTTAACTTATTTTAGCTAGAATTAATTATCATTGAGCTTTATTAATTCCGATCGAACTAGGTTAGTACTGACGCCATTTTCTCTATGAATTCTTGCACTCCTTAAATGACACTTACGAATGATCCCAAAGGAAATACATTTTGAGATTTGTCGATACTTACTGTATGACATTTAACATTGTTATAATATTTTGCTTCAAAATTTTACAGAATAAAAATTCAAGACAGTACTTTATTTTTATTAATTTCTAACAATATTAAAAATTCATAAAGCTTTTTTATTCGCTTAAAAATTTTTTTTTAAAAAGTAATGCTGAGATGGGAGATGAACAGATAGAATATAGTCATGAAAATAAAAAATAAAAATAATTTAGTAAAAATTTGTAATTATGATAGGAATTTCATAAGTCTTTCGACAACATTTCCCATACTCGGTCGCTAATTAATTTATTAATTTGCAAAAGTAAGATATCTAGAAAATCAGAAATTAAAATGAATTCTAGTAAAAGGCTTCAATATACCTGAGTAGGGTCTCTTCTCCACATTTCCTCTACTAGTTCAAGAAATTGAGGATATTTTTTTAACAGTTCTGTTGGAGGTCGCATACCCTTATCCCTGACTAGAAATTAGACACGAATATTAATCAAATTCTCGGGAATAATAAATAAAATCGATTAGGACATACCTGCTTCATATAACTGATGCTCCGAAAAATTCTGATAAGGATAACCTAGTTCAGCCCATGTCATAATTTCCCAGAATATCAAAGCACATGCATACACCTATTATATAAAATTGTGATTCATTCACAAGATCTATGATGGCACAAACATTACAACATACTTACATCAACTTTTTCTGTGTAACTTGGATTTGGATACCAAAATTCCGGTGCTGATTTAGCAAATTTGATGTTCAGTTAGTGATGATATTCAACAGAAATAATTAGTCAAGAACTATACATTTATCTTTCTATTCACCTTGCCAATTTGGTGTACCACACAGTGTGTGTATACTTGCATTTGCTTTGGGTCGGATACGAGCCAAACCAAAGTCGTTAATTTTCGCTTGCAAGTTGCTTGTAATCTGTAATTAGGATTGATTTTAGTGAGAATAGATTGAAGTATCTTGGAAATTATAAATCCTTACCAAAATATTCATAGATTTTAAATCCTAAAAATAATTTAAAAGACAACATCACTATAGAAAATGATGACTTTGTCAAAATCAACAAATAATTTGGCTTACTCGGTGAATAATGCTGGGTCGACGCGTGTGCAGGTACGCTACTCCCATGGCAATGTCGTGCATGAGCGTAATCTAAAAAATAATAACGATGTTATAATTAGGGTCACAACTTACTTCAAAACTTGAAGAAAAGGAAACTAACCTGCTGAAAAAAAGATGGTCTTGATCCTTTTCTCATATAATCAAACAAATCCCCATTATCACATAATTCGGTAATTATACAAAAATGGTTTGAATTGTTGCAAACACCTATGAATCGTACAATTTTTTCATGCCGAAGTTGTCTGTTAGGTGATTGATTAGTATCTATGTTAAAGTTATTAAATCAAGTGTATGTATATAATTTTTTTTGAAAACCATCTCACTTGAGGACATTGATTTCGTGCTTGATTTCAGTCACGTCGAACTCGTTAAAACTCTGCATACGTAACTCCCCGATTGCAACAGGTTCCTAATTAATATTTTAAAGTCAGATGTGATATATAAAAGGTTCATAAATATGAAAATGAAATTCAAACATTGTCTCACCCCCTTGTATTTTCCTGCAAAACAATCTTTGAACCCACCCGCACCCAATTTGTTTTCTATTTCTATATCTCCGAAAAGCCCACGTTTCGAATCTTCATTTTCATTTCTGATTACCACGCTCAGAGGGGATGTAAATTGGCTACCAATCCGAACTCCGTAAAAAGTTGTCTCCTTTTGTAAATTGGCGTTTCGTCGATAAAGCCTATTTACAATGAATGGCATATACATTTGTTATTGTAAAAATGCGTTGCACAAACATTCATTATTGCGTAAGGATGACATAATATTTGAGCTTAAAACGATATAAAGAACCCATACGGTTTTGACAGCTTACGTTTTAATCATTTTAGTGAGTTACGTTATATAACATGGCACCTTTTCAAATACTCGAGCATCATATAGGTAGATATCGCTTCTAGGATGTACGATCTTTTCATGTTTTAATGGATTAGCATTTTTCTTTCAAGATGAAGCTTTGGAACATGAAAATCGAGTGACTCTCAATGACAAAACTTGGGCAGATTTGATAGCCATGTGTGTTGACCGAGGTAAATCCACAATTCTTTAGTATGACTAATCGGACCAAGTGATTGACAATTTACTCTTATTAGGGATAAATGCTGAGGGAGACAAGGCGACTTTAATACAACTCCTCTTGGAATGGGTGATTATTATGTGAAATATTTTAATATTTTGAATCTTTTTTTTAAAAAAAAAAAAAAAAAAAAAAAATTCTTTTTTTATATCTGTGTTTTCTTATAGAAACAAAATACTCGACCGGTTCCGGCCCCTTCAACTCCAAAACTTTTATCCGCCGAGGGATCAAATGATTCACGAAATAGATTAGATTCAGACTTTATGTCGGAATTATTCTCAGATAGTGAAATTAAATACGAAAATCTA
>CAJVPT010007495.1:0-10010 GCA_910592055.1 Acaulospora colombiana
ATTGTTCCCAGAGAATAGTTTACAGAGTAGTGAATCTCACAGTCACCACCAATTTGTCAACCTATCCAATAACCTCCAAATTAAATAAATAGATGGGACAACTATAGCAGTAATCCACTTTAAGTTGAGAAAGAATACTTTGGTCATGGTATACTAAAGTTGATAATTCAAGAATAGTAGAGATTACACAAACACATTGAAAGAGGCTTTGGGTAATTTGGTTTAATTAGAAGGTTTATTAAAGATATATAATATCAAGAATAAAAGAATTCAGTAGGTAAAATCCTGGATCAACTGCTTTGAACAGCTGGTCTTTATATACATAATTGAATATTAATTATTTGGTGACTAAAGTGACCAAAGTAATCAAATCTACCAGATTTGCCAAATTAAGCCAATATGTCAGATTTGCTCACTTGAGTAACCTGTTAGCTAAATATAGATAAGATATAAAAATTAAATAATAAAATTAAATAATGTGCGCTATGACAATCACTACTTTGCCCTAATGATTAGATTTACCTTATAAATCAATGAAACACTCCTTGCATCATATGTATCACATGATCTAAAAATAGAACTACAGTAATATGATAGATAAGAACAATAGATAATAATCAAAGGAAAATAAAACTAATAATTAAGGCCAACACTAGGTTAGCTAGAATACTCATTAAAAAATCTTGTATACTTTTTATCTCAGGTCTTATGTTAACTTCAAAAATTTATTTCTATGGTTTCATTGATTTTTAATTGATTCTCTATTGCTTTCTGTTGTAAGATACTCTTTTCTAGTATTTCTTTCACACCTTATTCTAGTATTGCTTTACTGTCTGATCTGTCTCAAATTCCTGAACCTATAATAACTTGTTGAAATAGAAATAGACTCTTGATTCATTATCTAATTTTGAGTCAGGTGTTGATTCATAATTTATTTCTATATTTCTGAATTTGAATTCTATATTTCTATTTTTACCTTTAAGATTCTGTTATTCTGTTTTGGATGTAAGTTTGATACTTCATGAAAGATAATATCCCTACAAAAAAATGTTGTTTGTATGCCTTGTTTCTTTCTTCTTTTGTCTTAAAGTAAATTACTATAAAATTATGTTTTTTGAGTATATATGAATCTTTGAATATATAGTATACCTTAGCTTGTATACTATTCAATGCTCTAGCTATTAGACTAGTGTAGGTTTTGTCAGTACCTAAGAATCTTGCTGAGTTGTCATTTCTTTCAATTAATATTTGATTGATTTTATTGTTACTAAGTTCAGTCTTAAAAAATATAGCTCTTAACATTTCTGTATTGATTGGAATCATACAAATTGCTTCAGGATTTAGACTAAATATTTGTGTTATTTGATATAGGCTTTCATTTATTGTTTTGTATTTATCTCATATATATGAATATTTTGGATTTCTCCATATCTTTTTAGATGTACTTTTATGAGATTATTATTATTTTTCTAATTCATGTCTATTAAATATACATGCTAAATGATAGAGTCTTCTTTGGTTTTGGATTTTTAAAAGACTTTTCTATATAGGTTTCTTTTTGTCTTTTGTTTTTTGTGAATGGTCAAAAGTATTATATTTTGAATAGCAAAATTGCCTTTCTTTTGATTAACTTCTTCAATATATCTTATAACATTTTCTTTCTCTTGTATCCAAAAAACTAGTTACTCATTTCCATTAATAAACTCTTTTTACAACAGGTTTCTTTCCATTTTATGAAAGTTTAAGAGTGTTGCTTAGGTATGCCTTGATTTCATCTTCTATTTCTCCTGGAATATTTGCTATCATTATATCTAATCTATAAGTTTCTTTCTTTTTTATAAAGTAAAAATTCATTAGTGAGGCCATATCTATATTCCTAGTAGTATAGGAGCTATGTTCACTAATGTATTGTTTTTTATTATTTTTTGAAGTTTTTGTGATTCCAATTCTTCTATCTCCTATATATATATTATTGTTACTTAATTATATATTGTTGATTCATTATCTATTGTTGATTTATTATTATTTGTTTAATAATCTTTATTAATTATCATTCTGATTTGTTTTGACTTTTAGGATTCTTGATAATTTCTATAAGCTTATTTTCAATATAGGATTGTAGGAGATTTTCTTTAATCCCTTTGCCTTGTTGCTAAAGATATGTGATATATTAAGTTAGGATTTATTTCTTGTGAAAAGTTATTATATCGACTCCTAATATCTTAGCTATAATACTATCTAGAATAGTATATATTTCTGATGATAAGGTATTGGTCTGCAGGGTTCATTATTTCTTTGTTTTAGTAATTGTTGTGAGGCCTATAGAGTAGAATATTCATTGTATTTTATTGTGAGATTAATTAGAGTGTTTATTATATTCTTTTCTCTTTTACTAACTATCTGTAATATATATTATATTCTATTCATATTTGCTATTGGTTTAGATTTATTGATAAGTCATGTGATTGCTTATATATATTTATCAGTATTCTATTTTAGGTCACGAATAAATCTTTCTGGGATTATTTTTGTTTATGTTTTTGATTAGATAATACAAAAAAATTTTGTTATGTAGTTTTGATATATTTATTTATTTATGTTAAAGATTCTATCCAAATTTTACAAGTTGTTATTATGTTTATGTGAAATATCAATCAACTTGTTTAGATCACAAGTTATTCAGTATATTTACATGTATATTTTGTTTGTCACTTTTATATGTATACTTGTTTTGCTTGTCTACTTTTACATGTTCATATTCATATGATATAGAGGATAGATATGTTGTTTGTATTATATTGTTATGGATCACGTAGGTAACATGATTTATGCGTAATAGTCTAGAATCCAAAAATCTGAAAGTCTGGTATGAAATATTGAGTATTGCAAGGTAAGAAACTATAGATAAGGCTCAGGTACTGATAAGAGAGCTGTGTGTATCTGAAAAGTATAGAAAGTTTAGCAAAGTTTAAAGTTAGTATAGCCAATTATAAAGTAGATAGCCATTGTTAGATAGAAAAGTATAAATAGCTTACCAATATATGCTGAAAAGGCAGAGCTGAATGTGTTAGGAAAAACAGCCCTCATTGAGAATAAAGATAAGAGTTAGTGATATACCAAAGAAACAGAATGCAATAAAAAGACACTTAACTTCAGCCAAGTCAATTACCATGTCTCTGTCTTCCCTAAGTATTCTTTATAGGAGATATTCTTTTCTTTGTGTTGTTTATGAGTATTCTTGAGAAGTTTGGGTTATATGAAGCACTACGAATTAGCAACAGACTCACTAGAATAGCCCATGACAATATATACTGTAGTAGGCTAATCGGTGAGTCTGTCGCTAATGACCAAAAGCTCGCATAACCTGCAGATAGAAGAGTCTGTCCTTCTATCATATACACAAAACACAAATCAAAATCAAGGCAGAGGCGTAAAAAGATTTGGGCAAGTCTCAAGGTAGTTTTCACTAAAACTACTTATAACTTCATTGTTATAACAATCTATCCAAAAGATTCATCGTGAGATTTATCTTAAGATTAGTCCTGAGATTCGTCATTTTATTAAGTTATTGAAAGAAGTTACATTTATACATTTTTATACATGAGGCTATTATATAATTACTATGGCTATTCTAGTATTATGTTATACATAAATTGCTTCTTAGTCAGCTAATTTTTATTATCTCAGCTTATAGTTTTTTATATTTTTGACGTGAATAGATTGTTTG
This sequence comes from Acaulospora colombiana, assembly GCA_910592055.1. Lineage (NCBI taxonomy): Eukaryota > Fungi > Glomeromycota > Glomeromycetes > Diversisporales > Acaulosporaceae > Acaulospora > Acaulospora colombiana. Next base: position 3,728 of record CAJVPT010007495.1, read on the forward strand.
CGTATTCTTCTAGCTTGCAAGGAGTATGGTGATAGTCGGCAATTGATTGTTTCACATAAGCTTCAGTCACATCACAATCGTCAGTCACGTGACCACAGTGAAAATTCTGAACTTTGTTTGATTTCTTTGACCTTTAACAATACATTAAAACTATCTTGTCCTTAGAGAACTTTGATATCTTTCTGAGCCTTTAAGTAACTGAAGTAACTTGATTTATCAGTTAAACTTAGTTGTTTTTTAGGTTTTTTGCAGTATCAAAAAATATGTTAACCTATATTGACCTGACTATAAGCCACATGAAGTTGATATTAACTCCCCTTTTCTGACTGTGAATCAGTTTACAGGTCTCTTTTCTTCTTCTAAAAATTTTTAAGAAAAAAAAGTAATAGAAAATTAGTAAAACAATGTATATCTTTTTCCTTGATTTTTCTAAATAGCTTGTTATATATGTGTTGAAAGAGTGTGATAGCTTGATTTAAAATATATATTATTTTTCCTTATATATTTGAAAAGATTTAATTTTTCCAAAAAAAATTATCAAAAAAGAAAATTTTTGAGAAAAAAAAGGATTAGTGGAAAGAGTTTTTTTTTTATTGCAAATTAAGATGATTTATAAGTTATAATACTGAAAAGATATATTTAGTTATTATTTTATTATTATTTGTCTATATTTTTAAACTTAAATAAAATATAAATTTATATCATTAATTTTTTTTCCTCTATCGGACTATTTATATATACTTTATTAAATATTTTATAGACTTTATATAACCATATAATACAAAAACTATATTTTTAATTAATCCACTCATCTTAACTATTGTTACTTCAAGTATAACTTTGAGAGTGATTTATCATTTCACTAACAGTTTAGATGAATACTCTTCCAATCATTAGTATTATTGCCTGCAGGTTATTATTACAGAATAAATTTATATCATTAAACAAATCAAAAATTACTTTTTTTTTTTTATCGCAAATGAGCATTAAATTCAGGTTTTTATTAGAAACTCAATTCATAAACAATACATTAATAGTCTTTACATATATAGTAAGTTAACTATAGCCTATTGCGATTGTCTTGTTATGACACCCTTGCAGTCTGTGACTGGGAATGCCAGAGCAAGGTCGAATGGTTAATGCTATTCAAAAATCATGAAATTATAGTGGATGTAAAAATTAATAGGTTTGTGGAGTTGTTGTTGGTTTTTATTGTATCTAGAATACTATTAAATATGTTATAATTCTGGTCATAATTGTTGTTGTTTTCTTTTTTGGGGAAACTGTTTTTATTCACTTCTGTGGTTTTTATTTACTTAGAAATAATGTTGTATATATTATAATTTTATATATGATAAATATATTACATACTATATATACTAACTAGCCCATTAAGGAAAATCACATAATGCTCTCTTAATTTTTTCCAGAACACTTTTATAGGTAATCTAGTTATCAGACTGTTGCATTTGCTCTAACCTATTTCCATATTTGGGACTTCAATGTGATTTGCAGATTCTTTCTCCCACCAAGGTCTTCCGATGATAAGCCACAGAAACTGATCATGCTTTTAAGTATCCTACCAGTACAATATTTATTTTCTTCAAAACTTCAATCTTCCTAACTTGTGGTAACTTCTTGTGATCGGTAAGATCATTAAGGTACCTGGTATCAATCCAATTTTCATTCTAGTTGACCATGAGATTAATCTCGTTCTCTTCTACCTTATTAGGATACTTATAAGATACTGATATCTCACAATACCTATAGACCGGCCTGATCTGGTAAAGATCAGTTACAAGTGACACTGTGTAGTGACAGATTCTTCCATTTCAGCTATCAATAAGATAACCAGATCTACACCCAATAACATTTTACTGTTACCCAATGAAGTACTAAATTCATTGTGATATAGTATTTTCACTTGACCCCTATGTGGTATTGAACTTTGGACCTTGTGATTGCGACCTAGGAGTACTACCACTATGTTATGGACCCACAAGTCTCAAATCTAAAATTACCTTTTTTTTTTTTTAAAGCTAGCGAAGTCATGGCATATAGTTTTTATTTAATAATTTGTACTATCTTTTATACACGAATTTAATTGTAAGAAAATATATTTATGATAGGAAAAAAGTCTATTAACTCAGTATCTTATCGAATCCTGTGACTCACTGTAGTTTACCTGTCAATGAATATTAGCATGTCATGACTTTACTAATATTGAAATTTAATAAAACAATTGTATTGATCGAGTATCCATTTCTCAGGACTTCTTTCATAGTATGGTTAGTTAGCTCTATATATAGTTGTCCATTAATATCTTGCTGTTCTTCTTCTTTTTGGGTATTTTTATTCGTTCAATGGTATTTATTTTGCATTTGCTCCCTTTTCTTCTTTTTGATGATTTTTTCTGTTTTTTCCCATTTTATCATTATGTTGCATCTCAATTTCCAGACTTCTTTCTTCTCTTACCAAAACTGGGCTGTTGCTGTCTTTATGACTGCGATCGCTGCTTTCTCATTGCCTGTAATTTCAACTGCAGTTTGTTTCATCTTGTATATAATGGCTCTCTGGTGATGCCTGTCCATTCTATATTATTTGATCCTCTTTTTCCATTTGCTTTTGTCATCGGTTGAAGTAAACATTTCCATTTTTTGTGAATTGGTTCATCTTGCTTTTGTCTATTAGCCCTGGCTGCACACTCTTCTGTGAGAAAGAAGTTGTACTTCTCTATAAGTCTCATCTTGTTAGGTTCACATGTGAGGGGATGGAGACTTTCTTCTTCATGTTTTTTGCAGATAATGCAGGTTGGGTTCTTATAAAGATGTGGTTTTCATGTGTGCAGATTCGCCATTGTGGGGAGTTTATTTAACCAGGTCTTCCATTTGAAGGATCTATTTTTACAATTCTTCTGGTCTGTTTGTGGTGATATGATTTTGGATGGTAATAGTTTTGTAGTGTTGTGTTTCTGTCTATCTTCTTGGACTTGGAGCTTGTAGCCATTCTTGCGTCTGTCTCAGTGTTCTCCATTTGCTTGTCCATTTGGTTTTTAGTAATGTCTTCCCTAATATACTGAAGGGAAGGTAAATGAAGGTTTGGTCCCATCTAAGTAATGTTATGTCACTTGTTGAGCTTATTTCGTGAACCCTAATTATGTCTTTGGATTTGTCTACCAGTGTGGTTGCTGCTAGTTTATCTGCCAGTTCATTTCCTCAGTTACCTAAGTGACTTTTGATTTTTGTCCACTTGTTCTCAATTCTGGACATAGATATGATCTCTAGGATCGTATTGATCAAATATCTGTTTGGATTCCACGTTGTTCTGTTTCTAATGTTACCTATCTTGAATAAATTTTTTATCCCATTAATTGCACTTTGACTGTCTGTAATAATATTAATTTTCTTTTCTGTATCAATTGTACTGATCACTGTTAATATTGTTGTTAGTTCAGCTCTGGTTGATGATGGAATATCTCTGGTTTCTGCTTGAAAGGTAGTGATATCCATTCCTGACTCTTCTGTATTATGTATCTTATTTCTATTCTGCTGTTGATTTATTGCCTAGTGAAGAAGCCATCTGTATATATTTGTAGATTATTCCAGGAGACAATTTCCTATGCAATCTGTTATAGTCTCGTTATTGTTCTAAGTGGGACCTTTAATCTCTTTTGAATTATGTTCCATGTGATTGATTTAGGATCCAAATGTATGGTTGGTGAGGTTGTGTTGGATGGTTGTTTGCAATTGATCTCTCTAAATGTATATTTGATTCCTTGGAGGGATAACTGAAGTCTATTCATTCTAGATTGACTTGTGTCCATTTTCTGTATTTTTGTGATGCATCCCCTGGTATTCTTTGAGACTCTGATATTTACTGAGTTCCTGAGTAGTTGCATCATTATACATTGCTGTTGATCCTTGTATTGTTTTCTAAGCTCTATGTCATTAAAGGGGCAACCTCTACATTTAAACACCAATGATGACTTGTCATTTCTAAACATGTGTGTGGCTAGAATGGTCTGGTTATTTATGACCTTCTTTTTCTTTGTTATTACTGTTACTGTGCCCTTCTTGGTTGCCAGCCATTTAATTGTTGACTGTTGTTGATGCAGGTATACCAGTATGTTGGAATGGAAATTGTTAAAGTTTGGATTGTTGTTTTTGTCCTCTCTGATAAGTGTTGGTTCTTCCATGACTCTTTCCTGTAGGGTTCCTAATTTGATTGACAGTTCTTTCAGTTCTCTATACCAGAGGGGATACAACCTTGTTTCCCCAATCTGGCATGTACTTGTTGCCAGGAAAGAAATCTCATTTTGTTGTTATTGAGGAGTTGATCAAAGAATAAGATTTTCCTGCATCTAAGAGAGTTTCTGTGCTTGTGATACCATTTCTCTGTGACCATCTCCTTGATAGCTTTTTCTTTCTTCAGAATAGCTTTCCTGAACCATGTGTGTTTAGTTGAAACTAGTATGATTCCCTAACATCTTAGCATGTTTAATATGTCATTTGTCAGGTTCTTTCTTCTTTGAGTCCAAAAGGGCAATCTGTTCGTTAAAATAGATATATTGGACCAATATTCATTCTGTAGTTGCTGTAGTCTGATTTGGGTTGTTCTTCCTTCCAGGTTGTGGCTGTTCAATCGATGGAGCAGGTTTTTTCCATGCATGAGGATCTGTCTGTCCTATTAGCTGAAGAGCTTATATTCGAAGTCACAGTGAATAATACAGTTCGGTGTCATTGTGGCCAGTCCTACTTTATGTTTAAAAACTTTATTTATCTTGTTGCCCAGTTTGTTGCATTCTTCTTCTGACAGGACCATGTTATTTAAAAGATATTCGATTGTTGGGAAGAGAGCATGGTTGATAATATATCTTGTTTGTTTGTCTGTAATCTTTTTCCATGTTAGGATTCTAGTTGTCATCTCAATCTTCCCTTTTATAATGTTCTTCTGATATGTTTTTTTTCCATCTTCTGAAATCCATACTCCTAGAATCTTCATTGCTTCATTGCTTCGTTACTTTGTAATGGCAGTACCTATGTTCTGCTTATCCTGATTCCTTTTTCTCTGTATTCTTTGCTTGCATTGAGGCAGACTAATAAGGACTTCTTGCTATTGACTTGTATATTATTGATCCTTAAGAATTCTGCTGCCTTATTTATGATGTCTTGCATATCAGCTTGGTTATTCGCGAACTATGTAGTGTCATCCATATAGGCAGTTGCCGTGATGTATGCCTGTTTTACTCGTATACTTGCTATTTTCTCCTGGTTTGGTGATGTAAGATCTAGTAAAACTTTTGTTCCCATGGTATAACCCATGTGTTTATTCTCAATTTCTTATAGTAGGGGGTCATAAAAGATTCTCCATAGTAATGGGAAAATGGTATCCCACTAATTGATTCCATCTTGTATAGGGTATTTTTTGGTGAGACTATGTGCTGTGATTATCCTGTTGTTTCTATCCACTAGTATATTGTTCATAATTTCAATTATCTTTTCTAGTATGCAGATTCTTCTAAGAGCCCAGATTATCATGTCCCTGTTGATTGAGTTGAATGCTTTGTTAATATCTTGGCTGAAGATCCAGACCTCCTTTCTGAATTCTCTAGCTTCTTCCATAATGTTGTTCAGGATGTGAATCAGTTTTTAAGTACTTCCTTTTAGGAGTCCTGCCCAATTATTGGTGCATAATATTCTGTATTTGTTGCATACTTCTTTATTCTTTCTGATATAATGCTCATGAACACTTTTTTTGTTATCTTTAATAGAGTGATGGGCTGTCTTATGTTTATGTTATCTAGCCAGTTTTTAGGTTTGGGGATTGGATATACATTCCCTTTTCTCCAATCCTGTGGGATGTTTCCTGTGTTAAGAATTGTGTTAAAGAGTACTTTTATGAACTCAAGTCCTGTTTTTCCCAGGTTTTTAAGTGCCATATAGGGTATTTCTGATAGGCCTGGTGCGCTAGAGTTTTTTTTCTTTTTGATGGCCTTATGTATTTTTGATATATCAATTTTGGATGTCACTTTGTTAAACCAGTACTCCTTGATGGCTTGCTTGGGTTCATACTGTTGCTTCCAGTGTAGGAATTCTTTGATATTTAGTGTTCATCTCAATCTGGTCCACTTTTGGAAGTGTTCCTTGATCTTGCCTCTGATTGTTTTTGGATTCGTTATAACTTCTACTTCATTCTCCTGTATCTATTCAATTAGTCTTTGTATGTTGATTACTCTTGATTGTCTATCTAATATACTATTAATTATCTTTCTCAGTTGTTCTTC
>CAJVPT010007496.1:0-10010 GCA_910592055.1 Acaulospora colombiana
ATTGAAGGGTTGTCAATGGTATAATTCTTATACAGTATTCATTCTTTGTCTAGTTTATTAATGGTATTCTTTTTGATTATACAAATAAAATCGTCAAGTTATGTGATATATGTTGTACTAGGAAGGGTTGTATTAGTTTCTGATATTGTTTCTATAGTCACTCCTTTTTTCTAGAATGAGCTTGATTCTTCTTACATGTCAGACTCTCTCCTGGTGTACCTTGATTGAACTGATATATTTTAGAAGTGATTATTCAATCTCCTTCCTCATATCTTATTCTAGTTACCTATTTACTCCTCGATTATATTTATTCTAGTATTTAATCTCTTGAGATTATTCAGGATCTGATATAGAGGATCTTGATTGCTATTACTTTCTGGATAAGGGCTTTGTAACCTATTATACAAACTTCTTCTTCTATTATGATAATTGATTGATTCTCTGTTACTATCAGTAGAAAAGTATCTAGAAATGTCTGATATCCCAATTATGTAGTTGCTGCCTTGGAGGTTATGTCTTTTTCCTTTTGCCTTTTTTCCAAGGTCTATTCTTTTCTGTGAGTTGCTTTCAGTTTCTGGGTTATCCTCAGATGTTATATACCAGTTTGCTCTATTGTTGCTTCTAATGTCAATTTGACCTAGTTGTCTTGAGTGCAGTTTGATATATATTGTTTCAGGATAAGCTGTCTCTTTGTTATAATCACTGCTCTCTGTTTTGGTCACTTCTTTGTTATGTACTGTATCCTTTTTGAAGTGCTCTTTAGCACTCCAGCTAAGTTTGTGACCATATATAGATATACAGTATGTCATCTTAGGGCCTTGTGCAGATCTTTTGCTGCTGCAAAACAAACTACTGCATATCTTCTTCTTTTCAAAGTGAAAGGATTTCTTGATATATAACAAGCTTTGGCCCCTGCATGCTATGTTGTCCTTGCTATATGACTTGTGAAAGTATTGTGTATACTATACAGTCATAAGGATTGGCTGTTACAGTTTTTGAGAATGGTATCAACTTCATGGTCATTTGGTTTATGTTGAGTGAAAATTGCTCTAAAGGTATCTACTTTGACATGAATGAACCATCTATTCTTCAAGTCTTGCTGATTTGGAATGAGTCATGCTTTGATTCTCCTTTGAGAGCAAGAGTAGTTGTAAATATAGATACTCAAGACCTTTCCATATTTTTGTAAGGCAGCCTTGATTTCTTGATGAGTATGACTGCGGTTGAGATCTATCAATGTGACAACTATTGTCTTGTTTTCTTCTTCTACTATCTCTTGTTTAAAGAATTTCTTTTCTGGTGGTGAATATGAAGTTTCCCATTTCTCTACTTGTATAAAAATCAAGGTGAAGTTTTCACCTTCTTTCTTGTTAATCTTTTCTATATATTGTAAGGCATCTTCCATTTTCTCAAAAGTAAAAGTTGTCCAGGTGTTTCCATTGAGAAAGTCTTTTTTGAATGGTAGCATGTCTTTAGGTAGACTCAAGGTACCTTGGAGATAGCCTAATAATTCTTTTTCTGTATCTCCTGATATTCTGGAGATAAGAATTCTGATCTTGAATTCTCCCTTCTTAATAATATAAAATGGATTTAAACTGGATGGCTTGGGTCTGTTTTGTGTATTGTAGAAGATTTGTTCTACTATGTTTTTTCCTTCAACTCTTTTCTAAATGTTTACTATTTCAAGTTCTTTCTTCAACTCTTTCTCCATGTTCTTGTCACCCATTTCAACTTCAATATTATTTGGAATTTCAATATTGATTATTGATTGAACTTCCATGTCCTTATTTGAAATAATGTTCTCAACTAAAGTTGAGTTTCCTAATATGGAGTTTATAAACTTACCCTTAGTCTGAAAATTTTCTGGAGTATAGAGGAGGTGACCATTTGTGGAGATATCTTGCTCCAAGATGTGTCTGACTTTTTCTTTCAAGAAAGGTGCCATAAGGTCCTCTTCTCTTTCTTGACCTTGTGTCAATAAGTATAGAATATGTGTTTTAAGGACCTTTGCTTTGATAAATATAGTTGGATCTACATTTAAAATTTTTGCAAGAATACTATCAAGTATTGAGTATTCTGTTAGTCCTGATGTCTGATTAGACTTGTCTTATGTGGTGAGAGTATTGAAGATGATTTGGATAGCCCATGTCTCTTTCCTCTGGTCATGTTTTTCAGCTATTCTAACTATTGTATCAAGAATGTGTAGCTCTCTCTTCTTGGCAATTTGCATGATTCTCCATTCTTTTATTATATTGGTTACGTGCAATGAAGAATAAAATACTGATTTGTTGTTTTGTTTATCCTTAATTTGTTTATTTGTTTATATTTTACAAGATATGTGGGGTTGATTGTTTGTTGTCTTGTTTGGTGTCTTGTTTATTCGGATGAGTTATTGATCCTTCCTGTTTGATTCTTGTTTATTTTCAGGATTTGATGTTGATCTTCTTTATTATAAAAATCAGTCATTTATCTGTAGACACTTAATAAACCTTGCTATGTTATTTTGATATTAAATTGTTTGATATGTATGTGTTCACGTGACTTGTTTTGATATTTAGACAGGTGTGTATGGAATCAGAGTACTCTATTGTTTAGTCCTTGGAAGCCTTTGATGTCCTTTTGGGCTTTGCAAGCTTTGAGTTTTTCTGATTTATCAAAAGGAACTATAGTTTGTAAAGTTCCTTCTAGTATCTAGAAAGGTGTAAACCAACACTAGTCTGGTTAGAAACTTGGGGAGTTGATATTGGGCTCTTCTAAACTTACTGTGAATCAGCTTGCAGATATGTTTTTCTTCTCTTGTAAAATAAAGCTAGTGTGATGCTGTACTGCCAAAACTTTTTTTAATCAATAAAGTGATCTCTTGGGATAATGGTTGGATATTTTAGTTTGTTGTTAAGTCATGAATCTTTGGGGAATATAATGTTTTTAGGCTGACTTCTCTTTTTCAAGAAAATTATCAAAAAAGAAAATTTTTAAGGAAAAAGGGGATCAGCAGAAAGAGTTTTTATTTATTTTATTAATATTCTGTAGATTTGCTATAGACTTTTTATTGTTAATCTTTAAGGAACTTGTATTTTGTATTCCTTAATAGGGTTTTTGTTTACTACTTGATAATTGTAGGTACTATGAACGATTCCTACTATGTTTGGGTTCTTTACAGGCTAGTCAAAACTTAGATGACACACTTCTCCAATCATGTTCTTGATATTCAGGTGACTCAATAGTATTATATAATTGGGTGGTATATAGCTTTTCATTGTTTCATTTTTAACTACTTTTGCAAGCTGGCCTATAGAGGTTTCCCTTGATTGTTACTTTTTGAATTAATTCTTTTGAATTTCTAATCCACCCTGCAATTTCCAATGTGATGCTAATATTAACCACTAGCTTCTGCAATAGTTATCCTTTTTGGTGGCCATTGGTTTCACAACCATATAGGTCTTCTATTAATTATTGTTATAACCTATTATATTTCAACAGGTACAAATGACTGAAGTCTTTCTTATTTCCCATAGGTAAAGATGGGTCCTTAAAGGGGAAGGTAGAGACATAGGTCAAATGTTTCTTACTAGGAAATATTAAAATTTTTAAATTAATAACTATAAAAAAACTATTCATAATTGTTCTCCATTATCCAAATTATTGATTTATAGCATTTCCTGATTTTTGTTCCTATTGAAGTGAAGAGTTATGAATTTTGTCCCTCAAAAAAGGACATAAGTAATCTGCAAAATTTTATATGCTAAATACTTTAGGAACCCATCATTATCCATAGGTTATAGTTTTGACAAAAAGTAAATATCCTTCCTATATTCATTAAAAGGCTTGCGTTAATTGACATTTTTTCTTGACTTGTTTTTGAATTCTATATATTCCAAGTAGCAGGTTGATCAAAAGTTTTTTTAATATTAAAACTGGTCAAGGATTGAGTAACTTATTTTTATACTGTGATTAGATAATAGAAATCTGTAGGCTTTTATGAATACAAAGGTACATATAATGATAAACATATATCTTATATAATGTAACCTATATTGCAGAAACTATTTTCAAGTGGAATTGAACTAGTAACTTATAGGTGTAACCTGAAAGTACATCTACTGCACTATTAATCCATAGGTCAATTTTTTAATTTTTTAATTTAACAAGATTTTTATTTTAATTGAAATAATTAACTTAATTCAAAAATTAAATAAAATCCTTTTAATTAAAAAATAAACTTGTGATAAAAAAATTATATTTTTAAAGTATATATTTCTATAATAACTAGTTATTTATTAAATCTTTTAAATAAGAAAAAAAATAATATAATTATATAAAAATATTTTTTTATTTAACTTAAAAATAATAATAATAAAATTGTTTTTTATTTTATTTAATTTTCAAAATCTTATTGAAAATTAAGATCAATTTATTTATATTAAAGATCAATATAAGTTGATAATACTTTATTAATTTTATAATTTTATTAAAAAAAAACTTATTGTCCAAAATCTAATTAAATTGATTTTAAATTGGTTTTTAAATTTAATATGTCAAAACTTAATCTTTTTAGTTATATCACTATCTTATCTTATATAGCAATTAAATCAATAATATAACTAAAAGCTATATATTATTTATCTTTTTTTTTTATAAATTTTTAAAGTTTATATGAATTTTCTTTATAAGTAAGAATAAATTTTTAAAATATTGAATATATAAAATTTTACAGATTCCTTATATTTATTTTTTGAAAGATACAATCCATAGCTTTTCACTTTAATAGTAAAAAAATTAAAAAAATATTATTTTAACAATAGATAACTATTTTAAATAATTTTTTTATAATTATTAATTTAAAAATTTTAATGTTTTCTAATAAGAAACATTTGACTTTTGTTTCTATCTTTCTCTTTAGGAATCTATCTTTACTTGTGAATGATTTTAATGTTAACTTATAACTTAATTTGAATAAAGTTATACAAAAAAAATTATAAAATTTTATATACTAAAATTTGAATATTTTATTAATTCTATTTTGGAAATTTACAATGTACAATATTTTTTTAATACCAATGCAGCCAATCCAGGAGAACCACTTTCATTATATATAAGTGATAAATTATAAGCTGTTTCTCTTTTAAGATCAGTTTGATCATCTTCATCATTCTAATTATTAATTTTTAGTTAAGCATCAATAAATTGCTATTCTAATAAAATCATTAAGAAAAAAATATATACTAACTGTATTCTGTTTAAGAACTTGCAATAAAGAAGGTAATTCAAGAGCTTTTTCATAATGTGGTATCGCCAAGTGGGTTAAACCTAAAGGAAAAGAAATGCTTAACAATAGTATATGACATATTACAAGTTAATAACTTAGACTAACCTATATGATGGAAAGCTCGACCAAGATTATATTCGGCTTCTTGGTTATATGCTCTTATTTCAGAATAATTATACAAGAATGTAAACCCCTAATGAGTTGTATGAAATATATTAATATTTGTTAATTAAAAATTTAAAAATTATCGAATACAATACCTGAATAATTTGTAGATGCCTGTTGTCTGTCTGTCTTTGCATAGCGCGATGTAGATACGCAAGTCCGATAGCTAAACTAATTACAGGATCATTTGGTTTGCTAGCGTATGCGCGGGCATAATATCCTTGAAAGTAAAATTATCAGCGAACAATAAATTAAAATCATTTAAATATAAATATAAATTTCTAAACGTACCAATTGCACCCATATAACTTCTGGCGCATGCTAGTATGTGACCATAAAGAGCCAGCAAAGCATCATTTTTCTCATCTGGAACCTCGCATCTTTTACAACCAGGCCTTAAATCATATCCACCTGTATCCATTAGTTTAACTTGACGAAGGAAATACTTTTGAGAATTAGCTGCTGCGTAACATGACAACGCATTGGAACCACTATTTAATGTTTGTTTTAAATAAGTATAAATGTTAATTACGAATTATTTGAACTGATTGTGAATTACCTAGACATTCCTGCATTATACAAATTATAAACTTTATTGTTAAAAGACTTATTATTGCACAACCAACGTGAGCTTTCACACACAACGAGATAGTTTTTGTTGTGCAGACCCCATGCTAATTATAAGAGGTTAGGTGTCAGTATTCATTATGTTCGATCCTTGAAGAGTTTGTCCAAACCTACCTAGTAAAAGTAACTTAAAACCAGTTTTTTGGCGGTAATTGTGATAAAAAACATTGGCTCTAGAAACCACTCTAAGTACATCAAAGGCTTCCTGTTCAAACCCATTCTTCGTTGCCATAAAAACGTACTAAAAAGTTTACGAAAGAATCAAATTTACACATTGTTTCATAAAAATCCTATATAAGCAAATAATAATCGAGACCTGACCTGTATAAAGAATTCATACCATTGGTCGAAAGTCAATCCTTGAAACTCGACCATTCTTTTGCGTATCTCAGCTTCTATTTCACCAATTTCACCATCTATAACAATCACATTAATTGTGCAATTAAAAAATAGGAAGCAAATATATTTATCAAACTTATCAGAAAAAAATCTAACCAATTTGCCATTGCAATCTTTTGGCCATAGTCGTTGCCTGTTCCTCAAGAGCCGCATCATCACCATCATCCGCAATCTCGGATTTCAAAGCCATCTGCCGGCGCCAACACCGTCGACGATCAAAGCCTTTATAGGGAACCATCTATAGATTACACAAATTTGATGTAAATAGCAATGGAACGAATAATATGCAATTCAGATTAGGGTTTACCTTATCTCGAGGGTAAAATGGCCTATGATTTTTAAATTCTAAAAATATAATTCTGGCAGCTTCCAAAAATTCCTGGGCCGATTGTTGATCCCCATCCCTATATCTGGAGTATAGGAGTTCAAGTCTATGATATTCAATCTGCATTTCCTTTTCCTTTTCAGCTATTTTTCTCTTGCGCTCTTCTTGGGCTCTTGCGTAAGCACTAGCCTTAGATGACTCAGACATCTGATTTATTAAAGAACTATCGTAATCTAGTGCCGCCGTCGCAGAATGATCTGAATAATCTGCTGCATATGAATTCACTGAGGGAGTGACCTCTTGAACCGATTTTGATTCGTTAATTGTTCTCTGTTTTTTTCGAACCTCAAGGACTTAAAAAACCGCAAATATTAATTCAGGAAATATCTTATATATCGAGTCAATAAAAACTTAAAAATTACCTGAATTCACCATTTCTAAAGCTTTCGAATTTTCACCCAAAGCCTCATATGTTTCAGCGAGTGCCATTTTGGCGTCCAAATCATCTGGCATTTCTTCTACAGCTAAAATTGAAAAACATTACGTAAATTTAATTGCAAGGATGTCAATAATATATTTAATTTATGAAATAGCAATGAATACCTGCACTGAAGAATTCGACAGAACTTTCTAAATTTCCAAGTTCTCGATGACAAATTCCAACTCGCAACCATGCGGTCGGACCATCCGTCTATACGGTCAAAAAATAATTATCAACATTAATCTAAAATCCGATAATAATATCTGAAAGCAACATTACAAACGCCTTACCGACTCGTTTGATATAATTATTTCGTATATTGCTAATGCATCTTCAAATAATCCTTTTTCCGCATAAGTTTCCGCTACTTCATAATATAAATCAACGTAATTCTCGACTTCAAAAAAGTCGAGATATGAAAAATGCAGCTAATAATTAAATAATAACAGTATTTAATTCTGTGTGAATTTCAAATTAAATCAAAGTTAAATAGTGTTACTTGCTTTTCCTTCTTCAAGTTGTTCGAGTTCAATTCTACATTGACCTAACTTAATTCTCAATTCTAAGGATAATGGAGCGTTTGTACCACCAGTGTTAACCACTCCATTAAGTCGAGCGGATAGAATGGAATTGTCTCTTCTATTCGCATTTTCGTCTTCATCATATTCTCTGTCATCAGCAACAGTGTCCCACCAAGTCTCATTTTCTCTTCCTTGTAACCATCTAACACCCCGTTTTATAAAATAAATAGCACTATTAAAATCATTTGCAAGCATATATAATTCAGCCATAATATTAATTTCAGAATATCCAAAACCTCCTTCAGAAATAGGATTTTCTGAAAATGGTCTACTTCTATAATGCTTGAATGCATCGAGATAAAGCTCGATAGCTTGTGAAATCTCATTTATCTGCACTTGAATTCTTGTAATTTCTCTTATTATATTCATATCATAGGGCATTTCTTGTAGCAAATCTTTAAACCCGTCCAGAGCCTGAAAAGAGATCCTAAACGATTACATTATGCATTATAAAAACCAAACTACTGAATTACATGAGATATACTTTTTTGTATTCTCCTATCTCTCCATAGAGAATGCTTCTATCCCAAACAGCATCATCATCATTAGGATCACATCTGATTGCTTTCGAAAAACAGTAAATCGCCTGATGAATAGCGTTCTGATTTCTGATAACATGTCGATAAGTCTAAGTATATATGAATTCATTACGTACAATCGTATCCGTACATACTTGCTTAATAGTCCCAATCTTTTCCATAAAGCACCGTCATTCGGTGTTAGATGAGCCGCGACTAGGTATAATTGTAGTGCCTTTTCCGGACATCCCATTTCGTCTTGTATAGTCCCAAGTGTAAACCAAGCTATATGGATGTTTGGATCAATCTTGACAACTTCTTGAAGAACTTCGATAGCCTTTGGATAATCCTTATTCACGTAATGTATGTTCGCATCCCCCAGCAACTTTTTTAGTGTAGGTGAGAGCGTACGAACTCTTGGACCACTCTACGCGTAATTTTATAAAAAAATTTGCATTAATTCAAGAACATCAACCATCGTTCCACAACATTTCAGATCAAAAGAATAATATATACTCTGCTCCTCCGTATTTTCCCAATTCCGCTTGTAATTCTCAGATCCTTATTAAACTCGTTCCATTCCTTCTCCAGATTTTGCCACAGATACGGAAGCGCATCCCCGGTAGTAAGATCCTTTCCGATTGCCTGCGCTTCAGATAAAAGTCTCCTATAATTTAGATGATGCAATGGTAAATATAGTAAAGGAATAACGACAATAAATATTATGCGTTATACCCAAAATTTTCTTCGTCTTCCAGCTCAGTCAGTTCATCCTCAGCTTCCTGAGGTAGCATTCCCATAAGTTCGTTTGCGTCGAGATCACTAGACGCTTCCTCATCCACTCCTTGAGCATTGAGAGCCGATTCATTTTCAACATCGCGCACCTCTTCTGTTTCCCCTTGATCTCGCGTATTAAACTCACTTTCATCTTTGAACCAATTTACATCATGTGGATATTCTGCAGTTTTATCAAATTGATTTATGTCTTCGTCGAATTCTTCGTTCAACTTCGGCAGAGCATTGGAATGGTTAAATAAAGGAATGTCATCAGCTACTTCAGGTTCTGTTTGTGAATGTGTATCATTTTTTGGCACGCTAGTGTCGATTTCCGTCGTCTCAGCAAGTAAGTGTACTATATCAGCGTCATCATAGGTGTTATTAAGTAAATCGAGGAAGGTTGTTGGCAAATTAGAAGACACTTTTCCCATGGGGTTTGTACTTTGAAATTAATTTATTAAATAACAAATATATTCTATTTTCTTATTTTAAAACATAAGGTTTTTTCATTTTTTATAAACTAAACCAATGTTACTATGACATTTTTACATAATGATTGATTTAACACACAACTACTGGTTTTATATTATATTTTTTTTTAAAAAAAATTTTCATATATAATGTTCAAAGTTTTATTATTGTTAAAAAAATTTTTTTTATAAATATAATTTATTTTATTAATTTATTGATTTTAATTTTTTTTTTTTTTTTTTTTTTAAAGGATAACAAAGCTCAGTCATACAAGTAATGTACACCTGTACAAGGAGTTCCAGCTATATACAACTCACACCTGGTGATATACGGTTGCTTCCAAAAGTTTGAGTCCACTTACTATGTTTTTATTATAAATTTCAACTTTGACAATTTTTAA